>JAQQSZ010008497.1:0-13026 GCA_028646595.1 Phalanger gymnotis | reverse complement strand
GTGTGTGTGTGTGTGTATGTGTGTGTGTACCACCACTTAGCTGCTCTGAGCTTCAATTTTATCATCTGTAAAGTGGGGGAGGAAGATTAAATGACCTCAAAGGCATCTTCCACCTCTAAAGCAATGATTCTATGGTCTTAATTTCTTTTATGGCTTAATTTTCTTTTTTTGACAAGGGTGGCTCAGTTCTCAGTGTTTGAGATACAGAATGGTCATCATGCCACCTGATCGGACCATCTGCCCAACTCACCAGACCCTCCACCAAGGCAGCAATGAGCTGCTTCTGTCCAGGGTTTTCCTTTCTTTGAATAGCTAATATGCAAATAACTCAGCATCAGTTGTCGCTTCTATCAAATTAAAACAAAAGCCTTATTTTTTTGCCTTATTTTAAATCAGACAAACTCTATCCCTGGAAACAGACAACTCACACTCAGGATGTGGGACACCACATAGTAAAAGAAGACTCAGGAGAAAACAAAATGGAAAGTTTCCTCAATGCAACGGCACCATGACAATAATTCAGACCAGCAGTGAAATATATTTAGGATTCTTTTACAGGCAATTCTAGAGTCGTTCATAAATGTTGACTGAATTCCCCAGGTCAACAGTTTTATGAGCCAGCTTTTCTGATTTACTGCTCTGCGGTCAAGCCAAGAAGTGATATGCTTTTTCACAGAGATTAAAATGTTGTCGATGCTTGAAACTACAAGTTGCTTGGGGCAAGGCCGAACCTCTTTATCAAATTAGTTGGACACACCACTAAAAGTGTCATGACAGATAAAAGACACACACGGAGTATTGAGTGTTGAATGAATGTATGTTGACCAATACGGCCTAACAGGAGAGGATGAGTCTGCGCCAATGTCCGGCGGCCTGATACCAGGTGTCAGACGCTGAATCCCTGAGTGACCCACGGGCAAGAAACCCCAGGGACGCTGTGCCTCAGTCTTCTCTTGTGTGAAATAGGGATAATGATGCCTGTAATACCTCCTTCCTCCCAAGGTTTTTACGAAGCTCAAATAAGATCATGGCGGCCAGCTGCTTCATCAAGTTTCAATGAACCAGAGAAATGTCCCTTTATTATTGAAGGCTCGAAACAGAGAGGAGTCCTTCTACTTATGGCTACCAACTTAAAAATGAAGCACTAAATGAGCAAACATGAATACGGAAATGTGGGCTGTTTTACCTCCATCTCAAGGATCTTTTTGAATATAGCGTGTGCCAAGTATTCTCTGGTGAATTTGTGGCGGTCCTTCCTCATGATGTTTTGCTTGTATTCTCTCTCAGAGAGTATCCTTCCACTTCTTGTGATCTGCAACGAACAAACAATCAGAAAATGACAACACACACACAAGCGCGCACACACACAACTTACACACTGCAGCCGAGAGATGGGTGGTTTCTAAGTCAAAAGGGAAGGACGACAACAATTAAACAGCTTTCACTGTCAATGAACATTTCTCATCGACCAAGAAGGAAGAACATAGATCAGGGGTCCTCTCATCTCTCCATCACTCTGAGGATGGCCCGGCAGGGTATCTGAAATTTGCCGATGGATTTCAGGTTCCCTCGATAGAGCCCAGGTGTCCTTTGCACCAGCCTTCCTGTGACCATTCCCCATAAGAAAGGATCATTTTAAAAGAGCATACTGGAAAATAAAGAAAGCAGTCCAATATCCCAAGCCACAAAAAGCATCATTGGCGCATGATGTGCACGGCCTCACAAAAGCTCTGCGTTCCACTGAGCATTTAGTAAACACCTATTATGTGCGAAGCAAAAGACTGTGGTGCGGAGCTGAGAGGGTTACCCTCAGAGTCAGGGAGACCTCGGTTCAAGACCAATCTCTGACCTATGCTGGCTGTGTGACCTTGGACAAGTCACTCACCTCAGAGATAATTCTCTAAGACTATTGTATGAGGCAGAGTAACCAGCCACCCAGACCTGAATACAGTACTCCACATGGGGCACTACCAGGGCAGAGGTCCCACTTCCTGGATGCCCAGCCTCTCTTCACTAGTCCAAGTTTATATCAGCTATATGTTGGACACCACATATCGTTGACCCAAGTTACCTTACAGTATGGTAAAACTAAAAGATGTTTTCCAATGCATGTTATATACATGCATTTGTATGCATATGTGTATGTCCATGTGCATGCATATGTATACATGAATGTGTATATGTATGGTGTAAGATATGTGTATGTATATTTACATATATGTGCACAGAGA
Organism: Phalanger gymnotis; assembly: GCA_028646595.1. NCBI lineage: Eukaryota > Metazoa > Chordata > Mammalia > Diprotodontia > Phalangeridae > Phalanger > Phalanger gymnotis. Next base: position 10,795 of record JAQQSZ010008497.1, on the reverse strand, counting down.
TAGAGATATACCTTTGATTGTCATACTATATCTTTGTATGTATGTGGAGTTTATTAGATACTCTTAGGCCATAAGCTAAGTCCTGGGAATGGGACCCAAAATAGATAAAATATTTTAAGCTTGCCAAAGCACTTTAAGTTATTTCATTGGAGCCGATTAAAGGCCCTGTGAGGTTAAGCACCAGAGGTATTTTTGTCCCCATTATACAGGGGAGGAAACACGTTTCAGAGATGTTAAGTGAGTTTCCAAGGGTCACACAGCTAGTTGGTGTAGGAGGTAGCATTTGAACCCAGGACCTTTAGACTCCAAGTCCAGCTTACTCTCCACCATATTACACCACCTCTCTAGAGTTAGGGAAACTATTAAAGGATATCATGGGGAGGAAAGATTAGACCTGACCCATTCGGTCATAGAGAAGAGAAGCAGAAATTATGGGTGGAAGCCTCAAAGAGACCAATTTTGGCTGGATTTAGGAAAATCTTCCTCTGAATCAGGGCTGCTCACAAGGCAATGGGCTCTCCCTTCTTACAGGTCTTGAGGCTGAAGCTGGATGACCACTTGTGTTCCAGGGAGGATGCCTTTCATGTTTTCACTGGACGAGATGAAATGAGATAATATTCCTAAGGCTCTTAGCACAGTGCCTAGCACACAGCAGGCACTACATAAAAGCACACTGTTAGCTCTTTGGCTAGATGGTTACTGAGATTCCTTCCAATTTTTTAATTCTCTGCTCTTGGGCTCAGCACTGGCAGAAGAGGAGTCCTCCTACCCTGAGGAAACATCCAAAGAAGCACCGAGGCTCTCTGGGCAGTGCTGATGATGTCAAGACAAGCTGAAAACCAGCTCTTGCTCCCAGGAAGCTGACTTACCATCAGATGTGGGCAAGAGATAAATGATGAACTGGTTCAGGCTGCTTAATTTTGAAACAGTTTTTTTATTATTATATCATCACACTTCATTATTTTCCTACAATGGTAAATACAAACTAAGATAATTTGTGGAAGACAATATCCAAGAATCATATTAGATGAGAAGGCATGGAGAGCTCGCCAGCTACAATGATGACAACGACTACCCACAATAAGGAGATCACAAATCTGCTGACGAATGCTGTCTAAGGGGGTCCAGATTCACAGAATCATAGACTCATCGAATCCAGAGTTAGTAGAGACCTCAGTGACCACCTAGTCCACTTCACACTAACAAGGACTCTCCAACACCTCCAACATCCCGACAATGTCTGGAGACTTCCAGAGTGGGGCCACTCAGTTCATTCTACTTTTGGACAGCTCCAATGGTTAGAACATTTTTCTATATATTGGTTTTAAAGATTCAAGATTCTGAAGTCTACTTTGCATAATAAGGCAGGTGTGGATGGAACTAGCCTAAGAGACTGATCTGAATTCATATAGTTCCTTCATCATCTGCCACAAAACATGTTAGTTTAGATTCTTCCTCAAGTCTAGCCCCAGGTGGATAGCTACAGAGATGTCTTGCAGTTCTGTGATTCTGTAAAATGAAGGAACTGGGGAAGGTCGAGGTTGAGGGGAGATAATGAGCCTGGTTTGGGCCGTGTTGAACTTTCAGAACCAGCAGTACATTTAATACGTCAACCAGGCAACAAGAAGGCAGGAAAGCTCAGAAAAAAAGGTTGGGAATGGGTCAGTAGATATGGGGCTCATCTACATAACAAGTAGTGAAGACCTGGAATTGCAAGGGGTGCTTTAGAGAACACAGGGTTCAATCCTATCTCTGCCACTAACTGCCAACGTGACTTTAGTCACATCACTTAAACTCTCCAGGTTTTCTCATCTCTAAAGTATGAGGGTTGACCTAGATGACCCCCAATGTCCATTCTAGTCTAAAGCCATAATATTTTTGGAGGCAACTCTAAGAAATGGTGTTTGGAGGAAATGAAAATAGGTCTGAGAACCCTGGTTATGAGATGGCCATACTCATCAGTCTATCAATTATTAAGCATTTACTATGTGCCAGGCATTGTGCTAAATGATTCTCATACATTAGGAAGAAGAAAATGAACCAGCCCAAGAGACTGAGAAGGAAGAGTCACGCAGGCAGGGAAAGAGCCAAGAGAAAAGAACCAAGTCTCAGAAGCCAGGGGAGAAGTCGTCAGCAGCGTCAGGGGCTGCAGAAAAGTCGAGGAAAATGAAGACTAAGTGCAGGTAGAAGAGTGGGGATGGAAGCCAGAATGAAGTTACTGAAGGTCTTGTGAGGAGAAAGGAGGGGAGACCCAGAGCTCAGCCTCCCTCACACTTCATCTCTCACCTGAGTCACCTCCTCTCCCAATAGCTGCCATCCTTCCAACTGCTTTTCACACAGCACGGACTTGGGCCTTTCTGCCATTTTATCTGGCCTTCTCAGGATGCTCTCCAGCTTCTCAAAATCCTTCCTGTGCCACCAGACCTGAATACAGTACTCCACATGGGCACCACCAGGGCAGAGGCTGGGGGCTGTCACCTCCCACTTCCTGGATGCTCAGCCTCTGTGCACTAGTCCAAGATTATGCCAGCTATATATTAGGTACCACCTCATTTCATCGACCCAAGTTAGCTTACAGTATGGTAAAACTAGAAGATGTTTTCCAAAAGCTCACGTCTAATCATTTCCAAGCCCATCTGGTGCCAGAGAGCTCTACTGTTTGAGCCCAAGCACAAGACTTCACATTTATCTCTATTAAATTTTGTTTTATTAGATTAAGCTAAATTTTGACCCTGCGAAGGTGGCCTTGGATACTGGCTTTGTCATCCAAGGTGTTCAGTACCCCTCCCAGCTCTTTGTCACCTTCAGATCTGATCCACATACCCTCTATGTCTTTGTCCAAGTAACCGACAAATATTAAACAGCTCAGAGCCCAGCGCAGATTCTGGTGTGCTCTGCCAGAGATCTCCCAAGGTGACATTGTACCATGAACACTAACTACTCTGCATCTGGTCATTGAACCAGACCCAAATCCATCGAGTTACACGCTAATTGAGTGCCTATCTCTCGCTTTTTTCTATAAGGACAGCTTGAGAGACCAGCTGATACTATCATCAGATCTAGAGCTCTATGACATTCCCTTGAGCTAACACTAGTCATCCTGCCAAAAGAAGGAAATGCGGTGAGTCTGGCATGACCTGGTCTTGAGAAAGCCATGGCGGCTCTTGGTGGTCTCTGCTTCTTTCCCTAGATGTTCACTAGCCATCTCTCATACATTCTAGAACTTTGGGAGGAGTTGCAGTCAAGCTCCTTGGCCAATTGTTTTCAGATTCTATTGTCTTCCCCCCAAATTAAGATATGTCCCCTTTCCCATTCTCCACAGTCTTCAAAATATCACTAATAGTGGCTCACCAGTCATATTTGCCAGCTCTTTGAGAATATATCTTTGGGCTCACGGGCTCAGAGATCTAGAGGTGGAGAAGCTGCCTAGTCCAACCCCTTCATTTCACAGTTGAGGAAACCAAGGAACATGACAGTTATTTTCCCAAGGTTAAATCAGGTGGCCATCATCACAGAAGGACCAGGAACTGACCTGCATGGCCTCCACTGATATGGGCCACCTGAGCTGATTTATCAAAGGCTGCTTGAAGGTCTCTTCACTATCTCCTTACTTATTTCAGGCCCCACCTCCTCCCTTAGCCATTTGTTTGCTCCAGTGCAGTTCTCCTCTTTTGCAGAGGAAGCAGAAGTAACATAAGCATGGAGAGCAGGCATGTTCACCCCACCCAGCCTGAACCATTTAGTCTTTAGTCTGAGTCTTTAACTGTCTGCAGTATAAGCTCATTCTGAGCTCCGGTCCCTCTGACACAGGGTCACACCGCTATTGAGGGTCTGACACAGGATTTGAACTCAGATTTCCCTGATTCAGTCTGGCATTCTATCCACTAGGAAGCCTAACTGCTCTTAAGGGCTTAACTCATTTAAACTCTCGGAACTTCAGTTTCCTTATATGTAAAAGGAAGATGATAATACCTTTGTTCACTACCTCACAGGGTTGTTGTGAGACTCCAACAAGATAATATATGTAAGCATTATGTAGATGTCAGTGTAGTATTGACAAATTAAAATTAATTTAACAACATTACTTTCCCAAGACTTTTAATGTGTATCCAGTATGGATATATCTATTGGAACATGAAATATAGACTCCTAGAAATCTCCAAGGGGGCAGAGTGGAGAAATGAAAAGAAAAACAAATAGCTCTGGAGTCAGAAATACTGGATTCAAATCCCCCTTTGTCATTTCTTAGCCATGTGACCTTGGGTGAGTCACTTCTCTGGATAAAAAGGCTTCTGAAGTCCCTTCTAGCTCTCCAACTCTGAGCCTCGGCTTCCTCATCTACAAAATGAAAGGGATACACTAGCTGACCTTGAAGGTCCTTCCAGCTAAAAAGCTGCCATCTTGTGACTGGAAAATTAGGGGCTGCCAAGTATGTTGCCCATGATGACTCATGATCCATGAACACTACAAATGCACTCAAGCTTATGGGAAGCACAGGGTAATGGAATGAAGGAAGCCATCACATGTCGTAGGCATAGGAAACGTCTGGAGCAGAGCCATCTCCTAGAAGGAGCAGATGGAAAGGGTATCACATAATCTAATGTGAGGAGGAGTTGAAAAAAATAGTGTGGAAAAAGGAAAGAACTAAGAAAGAATGAATGGGCGAAATCTCAAGGAAGCCAACAGAACCCGGAAGGCATCAACACACAAGAGACAGCAACTTTATGTACTCTTATGTAATCAATGAAGAGCTTCCAGGGACAGGGATGAAGGTCATCATCAAAGAAAATGCGTGATCTGAAGAGGAGAAGGCCTGGTCACATGATAAGGATTAGAGGTGAGAAGGAGCACTCTGCTCCTCCTCCCAAGATGTCCAGGGCAAGCAAGGAAGGCCTCTGGCAAGCTGGGTGAACCATTCCATGACCGGCTTTTGGGAGGACACAGACAGGAGTCCCACGAGATGGACGGCCATCCGCACATTGGAGGGAACAGTCTTCTATATCCATTTCAGTATTTTGTCATATGGCATTTTTACGCGTAAGGAAAGCTGCATGAAAAGTCCCCTCGAATCATTTTTTCACACAAATTCAGTTGAGTTTGGAATGGGGGGAGGGGCAGTAACCTAGGACACAAGGAGCCATGGGAGAATAGAACCTGAGACACCATTTTGCTGGGGAAGAATGGAGACCACTGTGGGACTGTGTAAGGGAAGAGCTCACCTGGGATACGTGTGCCAGAAGGAAGAGGAAACAGCTATCTGATAGCCCCTTATTTTAACTAACTATCCCTGCTAAACAGATGCTAAATTCAATTGTTTCTAACTTGTTGAAGGCCTGTTGTCATGGGATCATATCCCTAGTTAGAAGGAACATTGGAGGTCACATGGTTCCATCTCCTTATTTTACTGATGAGGAAACCAAGGCTCGACATTACCCAAGGTCACTCAGATAGTAAGAGATGCCGAATGTGAAGCCCAGCCCTCTGACTACACCACCAGCACCCTATCCTGGTGCTGTCCACTATCCCCCATGATGAGCGCTTTCTAAGCTTCAGGACCCCAGGGCCTAACCCCAGTTACATCTGCTTGCTTGTGGGAAGAGAAGGACAGTTTGCTTCAGTCGTCTCTGGAGAAGAGAGCCTTGGCAGCCAATGGCTTTGGATAAGAGCGCTTCAGTAACTGAGCCCAGTTGTCCCTATTTCCCCCAATGTCTTGAAAAATGCTTCCTTGGCATCAAGCAGCTTTTCTTCCCCATTTACAGAGTCTGCTGTGAACTTCTTTACAAGACGGATCCCCTAAGCAGAGAAGACTCAGCCTGAACACACAGATCTTCTCAACACTATGTGGAAGATGACCAGAAGCAGCCAGAATACGCTCAAACTGCTGGTCGAAGAACAATGTTTGGGGGGGAAACTCCCCGGGCTTGTCTTGTCTCCTCCCCACACGTCTCCCCCACCAACCTAGCCCTTATTTTCCGCCATTAAAGTTTGCCCCTGCACTAGGAAACGAGTCATCTTGGTCCATCCTTTGCCCACCTTTGGTCAACTTTGCCTTTGCTCCCTTTTAACTAGATCTCCCTTCGGACGGGCCCAAAAGACTGAAGAGAAGCAGGGAAGATGGAAGGTGAAAAACACTCAATGAAACGAAGTCCCAGGAAGACGGGTGAGAAGGAAACGAAGACTCACCAGCCCTGATCTCTGCAGATGTCTCCTTATTCTTATATTGCTGAAGTAGCCAACAAGGTGCTTGTCGGTAAGACTGTTGTATGTTGCAAGTGGCCTAAGAGGGTTAAAAACAAACACAAAGTTAGCATCATGAGATCTGGGTGGATAAAAGGCAATATATTTAAATCCTTAAATGGAGCCCTGAAGTTCAGGCTTCCAGAGGCTGCTTGCAAGGAATCACTGCCCCAGCCTAAGAGGGCCATTTCCCTGCTCCTGTGAGGGACCATGAGGGTCTTCTCTCCCGTCACTGAGACCCATCAGGTCTTGCCCAGGCCCCATTTCTCCTCCTATCTGAACTCACCGAAGGAATCAACACAATTTTGATTTCTCTCTGGTGGTCCCTGATCCTAAAGGTCAAAGCACAAGCTTCTTTTCCATTCTTTAAAGTGGCGACATCGTGGCTTGTGCCGCTTACTCAGAGCATTCTCATGGTGGAGACTTTTCAACTAAATAAATACGAAGGATCCACACCTGGCCTCTCAAATTATTGACACGTCCATTGAAGCATTTCTTAAGCACCTACTGTATGCCAGGCATTGTGCTAGGCTCAGAGGATACAAATACAGAAATGAATGGTCTTTGTCCTCAAGGAACATAAAATCTCTCCCAGATTCTCCAGCTAAGCAGATGGATGTTGCCTCCATGTCATCACCTTCTTGGCTAGCCTGTTCCACTTGATGCTACCCTCCAGTCTTGAACCTGACTCCCTAGACCTGTGCCAACCCCTCACACTGGATAATTCTCTCTTTCCTCCTTCCTTCCTCCTCTTCCTGCTCCCAGTGCAGGTGAAGGAATTCGAGCAACAAAGCCTTGTGGGCCCATCACAAGTTGACGGTGTCAAATCTCAAGTAGGCTTTCTTTGCAACTGAGTAATCATTTTAACGCTTACTAATGAATTCTCTCTCCCACTCCCCACAGCCATCATCCTGAGCCTTCTTTTCTCTCCTCAGTCCTGCCATGATACTTCTACCCTCAATCTTCCACCCTGAGGGCTTCGCCTCATATTTCACTGACAAAAGAGAGGCCATCTGCCATGGGATCCATGTTCTCCCCTTCTCATAACTCATACCCCCTAGATATGTCTTCCAATATGAGCTGGCATTTCTTCTCACGAAGATCATCTCTTTACATGGCTCTTTGACCCCCTTCCCATCCCTTCTCATCTAACTTGGAGCCAATTACCCCCATAATCATGCTGCCTCTTGAGGCGGTCTCTTTCCCGTGGTTGACTCCCATAACTGGAATGCACTTCTTCACCACACTGCTCTCCTCAAACCTCTTTCAAGACTTGGCTCAAGTATGACCTCCGATATGACACCTTTCCTGGCTCCCCCTCCAGACGTTAGCCCCCTGCTCTCTCAAATCTCCTCGTATGTATAATGGCCATATTTTGTATTTCCTCCCATCTATGTACTGGTTGTGATCTTCCTGGCCCCAATCTCCATTTGCTAAATTCCTCCCTCTCTTCCCAAGGCCCAGCTCAAACACCACCTGTAATCAAGTGTTTCCCATTCTCTTGAGCCAGAAGGGAGTTTTTATTCTTCTGATCCTTGGAGACATGAACTGGTAAACTTTTCTTATGACTCCTTCTGTTCTATTTCTTACATATAATTATTTTACTTATGGCTTCAGGCCTCTTGTATGCTCTCTGAGGGTGGGGACTGTGTCCTCTCTACCCTTTACCCAACCTGGGACTCAGCCTGGTGTCCCTCACCTGCTCTATTTCAATGTGTGCTCGCGGAAGGATGGCTGAGAGTGAGCAGTGGTGATATCCAGACTGGCCGAGCAGTCACACAGCACACAAACGCTAAGGATGTGGGGCACTTGTGGAAAGAGGTCAGAAGCACTAAAAAGGGACAAGGGAGTGCCAAAGGCACAAGCTTCCTGCTTAGGAAGAGCCTTGCTGAGGTGAATGCACGCATGCATGCTTGCCTGAATGAATGAATGGATGCATGCATGAGTGGAGGCATGAATGAGTGAATGAATGGACGAATTGTTCTTAGATTGTGCTTTGAGGTTGGCAAAGCACTGTATAAATAGCCTCTCCTGTGTTCCTCACAACAACCCTGGGAGTTTGGCAGGCAGAGGTTAGGTGACATGTCCAGGTTCACACAGCTAGGACGTGTCCACGGCTGGATTTGAATTCAGGTCATCCTGATTTCAGGCCCAGCGATTTATCCACTGCACCTCCTAGCTGCCAAAGCATTTATCAGGCGTCGACTATGAAAGGCAACTTGTCAGGGAGGCCTGGATTTGAGTCCAGTCCTGATACTTCCTGTTCATAAGGTCCTGGGCAAGTCATTTCATCACATGCTCTAGGCTAGTCTCTAAAACGAAGAGTCATAGAGAAGGTGCTATCTTGTGTTAGCAGGCATCTCCTCACCTGGGAGTTCCCCACAACAATAAAATCAGAAGGCCCTATCTCTAAGTACTTAGTACATGCCAAGGATTGAGGATACAAAGTTTTAAAAAATGAAGAAGACCTGCCCTCCAGGAGCTTATGTTCTAGTGGGGAAGACAACACACAGCACATGGCAGCAGGAGAAGGGTACTGGGCCCCATGGGAGGGAGGCTCCACACCTGCTGACTCAGCAAGGCTCTCCCTTGCCGAGCCTACCAGAAGAAAGGCCACTTTGTTCAGCACCGCTCTCTCCACGCAATGGCGGATTACCTTGGCTCTGGCAGACCTTGGATCTACCTTGCATCTGCTACAGGCTTGATTGAAGAAGCCAGGACAGAATCTGACTGAACGAGATGCCCCAGGACAGTGCGGAGCTACTGCTCCAAGCTCGGGCTTTCAGACATTTCGTTTTGGGTCCAGATTCCTGGTAATAATAACTGACACAGTGTTTTACCATGACCGACCGTCTTTTCAAAGATGTGGTTACCTCCTGGGAGCCTCATTAACAAGCCAAAGAAGTACTGATGAAGAAGCAGAAGTACAGTCATTCCCATTCTATAGGTGGGAAAACTGAAGCTAAGACCCGCCTAAAGTTACAGAACCAGGGAAAAGAAGGGCCAGGACTCGAACCCCAGCTCTCTCTTTTTTCCTGCTCTAGTGCAATGCACTCTGCTCTTTCTGGCTTAGCTTTCTCTTATTCTGCTTCCAAGAGGGTTAACCTCCTTCTGAATCTGCATTTATACAGAAAATGCTCGTGTTTTCACGGAGCTTAGGAGAGCAGAGCTCTCTTTGCATCTTTTCCAAAATGCCTGAGATCCACATTTCAAGGAAGACAGACTGGCACTAACACGCTCGTCTTCTGCAGAGGCAGAAATGGTTCTGAGGGGGTGACTTAAGGTGGAACAGGAACAAAGCCCTGATTGGGCCAATTTAAGATGGCAGCCCAAGCTGCCATTGTCACCATCACCACTGAGGTCATTGTGATCATCACCTTTGTCATCACCTCCATCACAACAGCTCACGTTTATATCAACATTTGCAAAGGGCTTTGACACACATTATTTGAAGCCTCTCAATGAAGGACTTCAGGTGGATCTCATGCTTATCTGACAAACTGGGAGACCTGCTCTAAGGGGCCAATGACATCCAGCCAGTAAGTGGGCTCACTAAGGAATCTCGTCGTCTCAAATGTAACAAAGTTTTGTTTTGTCCTCTAGGGACAAAACACTGGCCCCAAAGCCCGGAGGCTAAGATGTCACCTTCAGGGCTGAGGATGCCCAAGCAGCCGGAATAAAAACTCCGCGATCTTACATCAGCTGTCAACAGTCTGAGGCTGGAGGCTTTCGGCGACATAGGCACCCCCAAAACCAGCAGCAAACAACAGTGAGATGCTCTTTAAACTGCCCTGCTGGCCTAGGCACGTGATCAAAGGTTTCCTGCCACTGAAAGGTCCCCTTTCTGATCCTTACCCTTTTCTATTTCTTAGAACATCTTTTCAGTTGCTCATCTGCAGAAAGGTGAGAAGGCTTCCTTCACTCCTAACAGTCCTAATTCCACGGTTCACAGGCTTGTAAGAGAAATCATTAGTGTACTGTGATACGATAGACTTATTATCTCTTTTTCTGACTCAAATATCTTTAAACCGATCTCTTTGCAAAGTCATATAAACAGGAATGCTCAAATGTTGATTCAAGAAACTGGGGGCAAGAAGTTATGCCATTCCCTGAATGCAGGATGGAGCTTGTCCAATGGCTTTATGCTTAGACAATATTTCTTCCTTTAATATGGTCTGAAAAGTAGCTTTCACAAAAGAGTTCCCCCAAAATCCACTTGTCCAACACCATCCCCTCTCAGATCCACCACCTTGCACCTTAGTTCTTTTCTCCAGTCCTCTTTTCAGTGGGCTAAGGGATCATAAAGAAAAATCTACAGCAATAAGTCAAGAGATCTCTTCCCCAAGGCTACCCCCTCCCTGCCCCCATCTGCCCATGCTTTAATCTGGCCTCAAAGACAGAATCCCATGGAAACCCAACTGAAAGGAAAGGCCTCATCATCATCACCATCATCAATTGACATTTATTGAGCACATACTATGTCCATGGCATTATGCTCTGGGCTAAGCATACAGAAAGAAGCATGAGACAAGGTTTCTGCCTTCAAAGGATTTAAACT
>JAQQSZ010008496.1:0-13026 GCA_028646595.1 Phalanger gymnotis | reverse complement strand
GATAGCTCAGAAGCTAATACTTTGCACAGCCTAAACCCCAGTCTTGGTCACTGATTTGAGGGAGGAGGACAATGATCTCTCAGCTGAACTTCTATTTCTATTTCTGTTTCAGGAATTCCTGGTCAGAATTTAGGGAAGGTAAGCAGATTGTTTTCATTTCTTTCTTATTTTTTACTGCCGTCTATTCATTAGTCAAGAATTTAATGAGCATAGAACACTGTTACACTGTGGGGATCAAGAAGATCCCTAAAAGAGAGGTGGCGTCATTACAGTGGACTTGGAGTCAGAGGACTTGGGTTTGAGTTCTAGGTCCAGTATTAGCTGTGCGATTTGTCATTCTCTGAAAATTGGTTTTCTCGTCTATAAAATGAGAACAGTAACACTTGCACTAGCAGTCTCACTAAGCTGGTATGTAGAAAGTTCTCTGTACAGTATAATATGAGGTATTATTACACGCAATGATTTCTCATCCTTGAGAGTAAGAGATCTACGCTCAAATTTTAGTTCTAATTGCTATTAGTTATGTGGTCGAGAACAAGTAGCTTTCCCTCCTTGGAAATTTAGTTTCCTTCCTTGTAAAGTGTCAAGACTGGATTTGATTGTAAGTTTCACTTCTAGGTGTGTGGTTAGGAGAGATGAAAAGTGGAGCTAGAACTGAGGAAGTAACTTCCCTGCCTCACCATCCCTGTAGAAAATTCCTTGAAGAGTGAAACCTTCTCCTCCTAATTACAAAAATGACCCTCGGTAATATTAGGAAATCTTGTGGACAGAAGAGGATTTTCTAGAATACACTGTTCTTGCCAACTTCACCTTTTCCTGCAGGGTATTATTAAAGGCAGGAGCTAGAGGCTCAGTTTCTGCCACACAGAGATTTGTCCTACTCTACAGTCCACCTCTCCCTGTAAAGGGAAGGGTGAAATGGATTCACAGAATGTCAAAGGATACATAAAGGCCATCCCTGAAGGGACATTAAACATAGAGTTTCAGACTTGTCATGAGCCTGAGAATCAAAATATGAAATATCCAAGCTCTCTCTTCCTCCTCCTCTTTTCTAGGAGGACTGCAGCATTTATAAGAAGTTCCCAGTGTCGGCTATTCCCTGCCCTGTTACATATTTCCCCGTGTGTGGTTCTAACTACATAACTTATGGCAATGGATGCCATCTGTGCATAGAGAACTTGTGAGTATGGAAAGGGGATGAAGGAATGGCATGGTGAGGGTTACTGCTTCATGCACACTAACAATAGAGTTGTTTTAAAGTTGAATGGCATCTTGAAGGATAGCACTTTCCTCCTCAGTGGAAGTATTCAAGCAAAAAAATGGATGGCCACTTGCCAAAGATTCCTATTCAGGTATCGATTGTTCTAGATGGCTTCTAAGATCCCTTCTGACTCTGATATGATTGTATGAGTAGTCCTGATCTGGGAGTCAAAAGATCTGGTTTCTAGTTCTAGCCTTGCCACTGTGTAACCTTATACAGATCCCCTAGCATATCTGGAACTTAGTTTCCCTCTAAGGTAGTTTGTACTAATGGGCTATACTAAGGTGACCACTACTCCTGACATGTGAATGTGTGACTCATAACATTTGTTATTCTATCTCTGCCCTTAGGAAAACAAATGGAAAAGTGGCTTATCTTCATGATGGAATTTGCTAACTCCCCCCACGAACCAGAGTATAGGAAAATGGTAACTTCATCGTTTTCAAAAGCATCTGAACCACTCTGGTTCCCTGTATGTCTGTGGGTAGGCTGACTAATGTTCCAATCCAGCTGCTATTCTCTGGGAACACATGTGGTCTCCTTCCTGCCCTTCCATATCTGTAAAACACAACATCTTTAGTTTTCCTTCTCAATAAAAATAATATTGCTGAAAGTGGGGATGCAGTTGTAAAATCAGGTTCTTAGGGGTAACACAAACATGCCCAGTCTGCCACCACATGAGAGGCAGTGTTTCTCAGTGGACTTGGAATCAGAAAACGTAGGTTTGAGTTCCGGATCTCATAGTTACTAACAGGATGAGCCTTTTACCTCAGCCTATCTGGGCTTCAGTTTCTCTATCTGCAGAATGGGAATGGGAATATCTGTATTACTAGTCTCCTAGGGGGTATTAAGAGGAAATCACTTTGTAAACTACGTTGTGTTATAGAATGGTCAGCAATCACTATATAGGCAAGAGACATTAAAGGGATAGAATCAGAATTCAAAGAAGACAGGAAGCATACTGTTATAATAATTTAGAAACAAGGGCTCAGATTGATTGAACTTCTGAGCAGAGACTTTAAATAAACTTTAAAGTGACAGAAGATTATACTACATTATCTATTTTGGTCTGTTTAATAGCCTTTATCACATTATGCCTTTTATTGTAGCTATTTCTATAAATATCTCATCAGGACGTCATGATGGACTAGAAGTGCTTCTGCGTCCTCAGCGCTATGTCAATGGCATGCCAGTTCTGACAGGGGCTACAAAGTTGGAAGGTTTCGAGTACTGGTCCACTAATAGAGTGCCCATCTATCATCTGAGGACTAGCTTTGTTAAGTGGGGATAAATGTTATTCAATTACAGCAGTTTGTGCAGAACCATTGAATAAGTCACTAAGGGTTTGCAACTTGATTCATTTAGGAAACACCCACATTGATGAAGTCATGTATCCTTGGAGTGTTAAAGGAAAGCTTCTGGGAACGCTCCACAATATGCCACACACCATCTTGCCCATAATCCTTTAATATTTCACCGCATCCAGTATTTCATTGGTATTAGAACTCTCTCTGATGGTACGGATGACATTCAAATCCTAATCATCATCACTGTCATCCTCGTCACCATCAAAACTAAGATTTATGTTGCATTTGCAAGGTTTGCAAAGCATTTTACATTTGATCTTCACAACAATTCTGAGACAAAGGTGCTATTTTTACCATCTCTGTTTACAGATGAGAAAATTGAGTCTAAGAGGTGAAGTGACTTGCAAGTCAAGTCACACAGCTGCTAAGTGTCTGATTCAGGAATCAAATTCAGTTCTTATTCTAATACAGCTTATCCGTAAAAACAAAACAGAAAACCTTATTGAAGTATCTACCTATTTGCCTTCCTGCCTGGTGTCTTTGTTTTACCCTAGCTTTAAAAATTCTTTGAAATCCAAAGACTAGTCAATGTTTTTCATAGAAATATTGCTATGGTTCCTTATAACAATTTAGAATCAACCCATGTGTCCTAAACCATTTCTATTATAAAAAGTAGGACCATCCATTTGGGGTGTGATTTAATTAATCCATTCCAATATGTCAGTGAAGTGGAGCACTGGCCTTTTATTACCTGCTTCCCCTCTCTAGGTCATTCTGATCTTCTAGCAGGGTGACAAAACTATGATTGCACTGGAGTCAAAGTTGTTTTAAAAGTTCAATGCTTTATCATAAATATATTGGAATATGACTTCAACATTTCAAAAATCTATAATTTGATCAATATAGATTATATACATCTATTGACTCACATCATGAACCCTCCATACATTCAGGAATGGTTTTAAGAGTTGCTATGGCCGAAATTTTCATTACTTGGTGGAGCTAAGGAAAGACTGTGGTGAGAGACCCATTAAAGCAGATTAGCGCAGGAGCATTAGGGATGAAATTAGGAGTAGATGGAAAAAAATAGAAAATATCTGTAAACAATTTCTATTTTCTCCAATGACAGTAGAGCTAACACAGTTGAATTCTAACATCACAATTAACAACATGCTACATAAGTACCCTCCTTTGTTCATGTAGTATAAAGGTGTCAAAATAAATCAGCTGAATCATCCATTGTTGTGTTTAGGAATAAGATCAATTAGAAACATTTATTAGTTATATAGAGCAGCTCCTTGGATGATGGTTTTCTGACGCAAAGGTCTCTCTCTATTCATCAGGTGTCCTGGTTTGCATGAGACTTCTCAAGGTTAAATAACCTTCGAAGAGATTTTTAAGCAGTTACCTCAGACTACAAATTTTACATTGTAGTTACATGCTGAGGGGAGGTTGCTTATCTAACAGAAAGGAAAGAGAAGACAAAGAGAGATTTTGTGAAATAAGAGCAGGGGATTCAATAACACATAGCTTCAAGGACACCAGGATAAGATGAAGGTATTGCAAATATAAAAAAGTTGAATCTATCTATAGGGACCATCTTAGGGAAAATGCACCCAGTACTCACTCCCTGGGAAACTACCAGGGACTCTAGAATATGGCACTTCATTACTTGGGCCTTTCCAGGATGATCAACTCTATAGCTATTGCTTTCAGCCATGTTGTAGCCCCAAGGCTTCAGCCTGGGTGACGGGGGAGTATGACTTCTGCTTTGACTCCCCCATGCATGGCTAATAGTGACACTCTCATACTCTCCCACCATGGGCCTCATGAGGAACATGGACTCAACCAGGCGGCCTTATCCGGGTGCCCCTAGATGACTTTGTTCCTTTCTGTATTTGTTCTTTCTTTATCTTAGGCAAGATGAGGGGACGTGTGCTTTGACAGTTCCAAAGGTCATCTAGAGCAGCTGCTCTTCCTGTATTGGTTTCCCACTGTAGAAGTAGAACATTAGGGTTACATATTGATAGGTAATTGGAAATGTTTCGCTGAATTGACCAGATCTGTAGTATGGGTTGCACATTGTCTATTGAGACTAATTTACTGCTACTTGATCTTCATAAAGCACAGGTCTGATGTCAACTTTTCTCCCCTCTTACCTGTCCCCCTTGCCCCCTACCAAAAAACTTCTGTTTCAATTCCAAAGCCTTCCATAACCCAGCCCTTTCCTATATTTCCAATCTCATATTTTGCTCCCCACCACCTCCACCACCACCGCCATACAGTACAATCCAGTGACACTGGACCCTTGATATACCTGGCACAAGTCACTCCATCTCCCTTTCTGAGCATTTTCACTGGCTGTCACCCCTGCCTGGAATGTTCTTCTGCTTCATCTCCATCACATGGATTCCTTGAAGTCTCGATGAATGAGTCTGGTGGCTCAGTGAATACAGGACTGGACCTGGATTCAAGAAGATCTGAGTTTAAATCCATCCTCAGACACATATTACCTGTGTGACCCTGGGCGAATCACTTAAACTCTGTTTGCTTCAGTTTTCTGAACTGTAAAATGAGGGTAAAAATAACATATGCTTGACAGGGTTGTTGTGAGAATGCAATGAGAAGCATATTTATTTTTTAAAAGTGTTTAGCACAGTACCTGGCACATAGTAGGTGCTATGTAAAAGCTTATTTTCTGCCTGCTCACATTCTGCAGCAAGTCTTTCCTAGGCCCCCTTTAAGTTATTACCTTCCCTCTAAGACTATCACCAATTTATCCTGTACATATCATGTTTGTGAATAGTTAACAGCAAGCTATCTCCCCACATCTGGATTCTAAGCTCCTTGAGAACAGGATGGTTTATGCCTTTTTTAATCCCCCTAGCTCTCAGCATAGTACTTGTCACAGAGCAGATATTTAATAAATGCTTGTTGATTTGACTATAATATAGAATTGAATAGGAGGAAATTCCTATCAGTTGAGTGACTGCCAGGATGTTGCCACATGGAAGGGAGACAGAGACCTTTGTTTAGAGAGTCTTCTCCATCCAAGAGGAAGGGAGAGGAGGAAACTAGAATGGGATGAAGAGGAGTTCACTCTAGCTTTCCATCTGGTTGGCTCTTGTTTTAACTAGTTATTTTTACAAGTTAGGTGCTAAGCTAAGTTGTCCTTACTTGCAAAGGGACTTCAGCACCCTCTTTATTCAGTACCCTAGGGCAAAAAACCCATCACCACCTGCATGTTATGGTTCTGTCTAAAAGTGGTAGTTATAGACTTGAAGAATTCAAAAATGTGTGTGTGTGTGTGTGTGTGTAAACAAGAACATTATGTATCATACAGGTCAGAACATATAACCTGGGCTATAGAATCTTGATAAGCATGGCAGGTGGGAAGAAAGTGGACCTCCTGTCCATAGTTCAGTATCTATGAGCCTTTAATTTAGGCTTGACAGAGTGACAGAAGTTCAGTTGAGGTCCAAGTTTTCTGAGTGATTAAATAACCAGGGTCATCAAGAGAAATATGTTTTATTACAGAATTTTTCCTATAGCCAATAGAGCATGCCTCTGGGAAACAGTTGGCTGGACAGTCTCCTAGAAACAGTATCTGGATACAGTTTTTCATTGAACATGTCAGGCTACAATAATACGATGCTCTCCAGGCAAAATGGAAAATACTTATCTTTAGGAACATGAAACAAGGAAGAGTTAAGGATAGCCGTCATCATACAGGAACTCTAAAAAGTCAGCACTGACCATCATGGGCTATGTAACTGGTGGTTCTTGTATTCTGAAGGGAAAAAAACAAAGATAAATCCAGTGTTGTACTCCTGAATTTTAAACATCTCTAAACCCAAAAAAGGCTAATGTCATTCTCAAAAATTATGTCCAAATTGAGGAAAGACATCATGGAATCATGGGACCATAAAGTCATAAAATTAGAGCTGGAAACAATTTTAGAGATCATCTAATCCATTCCCTTTAGAGTCCCACTGACCTCTACCTTAGTTAGAACTCATCTGAAGTACGATGATCAGTTCAGGGCACCATTTTTATAAGCTAGACTACCTAGTGAAGGGTCTACAAGTCATGTCATGTGAATAATGAAGACAAAACTGAAGGACACATAAGGGTTAGCTTCAATTATTGGAAGAACTGACACAATGAAGAAGAACTAGATTTATTCTCCAGAGCCTTGTAAGTCAGAATTAGGATCAATGGAGGAAAATTCTGGGGAAACCATAGTCAACCAAATACAAGGTGTCTCAAAAATCTTAATGTAGTCCTAAGTGCATTATTTAAAAGTATTGAAACTGCTCTAAGCTATTGGGGGGATTTTTTGTGAGATAAATTAAAAAAAAGCAAAGAAACCTCCTGACCATTAGAACTATACAATAGTCGCCAAGATGGCAGCTGGAAAGCTTAAGCTCTCCCTCAAATCCTTCCAAACACCTGTAAAAAATGTCTCTGAACAAATTCTAGAGCTGCAGAACCCACGAAATAGCAGAGGGAAGCAGGTCTCCAGCCCAGAACAGCCTGGATAGTCACTGGGAAGTGTCCATCGCACAGTGCTAGGAGTGGAGTGCAGCCCAGCTTGGGCGGAGCCGGCACAGACCAGACCAGGAGTCGGCCCAGAGCAGGCCTTAGGGCCATGAATCATTGAGCTGTGGCAGTTACCAGACTTCTCAAGCCACAAATGCCAAAGACCATGGAGCAGCTTAGTGAGTAAACTGCTAGATTGAGTTAGAGAGCTGTCCAGCCCCAGCCCTGGGGTTGGCAGAGGTGGTGCACAGCTGGAAGCTCCTGCAGCTGCCTCCAGAGCTCCAGCGTCAGCTGCTTCTGGAGACCGTGGCTCACACAGTGGGAGGAAACAAGCGGCAGACCAGATCGGGAGTGCAGGGCTTGCTTTGCCCTGCTTGGATCTGGGTCTCAATCCTGGTTGGTGGTTCTTGGAGGAGGAAGAGCACTGCTGTGGCAGAGCTTGCGGGGACAATGTAGTAGAAGTAGCTCTGAAAACAGCAGTGCAGCCCCTAAAGCTTGGGACAAAGCACTCTCTACTCTACAAGCAGTCATACTCTAACAAAAAGCTCAAAGGTCAAGTAGTTGGCTGGGAACATGGCCAGGCAGCAAAAAAGGATGCAGACTCAGACTCAAACTCAGACTCTAGAATCTTTTTTGGTGACCATCCAGGCCCTGAGGCCTGCTCCAGGTTTGCTGGGGCCCAGTCTATGTTTACATGGCTTGCACTAGCCTGTGCTCCTCTCCCAGCCTGAAGCAATAGAATTTTCCTGTCAACCTTCCAAGTTGTCTTGAGCTGAAAATTTGTTTGACTCTGGTTTTTTGCGGGTTCTGCTGCTCTAGAATTTATTTAGAGTCATTTTTTTATATAGGTATTGGTAGAGATTTAGGGGAGAGCTCAAGCAAGTACATATCTTTATTCTGCCATCTTGGCTCTGCCACCTTGAAAGATTTTTAATTAGGTTAAAGGATTGGCTATCCAATAGACTCCTTGTTCTCTAGCTTATCCATATCAACTCACTAACATCATTTTCTTTACAGAGATATTTTACTCTGGATGGTTCATGAATCAAAACCAAAGTCATAATGTTTCCCCTCCTCACCCTCAATTGATGATTATCCTTCTGACTTCACTATATCTTTCTCTAGCATCAACATTCACTCAATCTCCCCTGTTTATAATCTTAGTACTCTCTCTGACTCTTCCTTCTTCCTTATTTCTCATTGTGTTAGCTACCAAATTCTGTTGTTTCCATTTCTGTAATGTCTTTCTCAATTATACCTTCCTCTCTACTTCTACAGTATTATCCTTTTTGTGCCTTGGACATCTCCCCTTACAATTCATTCTTCACATTGCTGCCAAGAATATTAATTCCATAGGGAACTCGTTGAATCATTCCTCTATCTCTTTCCTACTAAATAAAATTTAAAAAAAATTCTTGGCTGCAAGTCAAGGTCCACCAAATATAGCATTGTTCTACCTTTTCCATCTTTGTCTGATATTACTCTCTTTGATGCCTTCAACAATCTAGTCAAACTGCTCTTCTCGCTGTGTCTCTAAGATATCCTGCACTCTCACAGTTCTGTGCCTTCCATCATGCCATTGCACCCTTTTACTATATTTTTTTACGTTTAGTGGATATGGGGCCTACCTCAAGGTCAAGAAGACCTGAGTCACTCCACCTCTTAGAATACCACTTTTCCTTCAAAGCTCAGCTCAAGTATTGCCTTCTGCTCTTTCCTGATGCTCCCAAATGCTGCAACCTCCCTCATAAAATGGCCTCATATTTATTAGATAACCTCACTTAAGCCAGAGAAATTAGCAGTTGATTTTTCCAAGGTTAACATCCGTACTTAGGCCCTTTGGCATAGTGGAATACAAGGGGTTCTTTGGAGCCAAGGACCATTACATATTTACCTTCGTATTCCCAGGAGCTAGTACAACTCTGGCACATAAAGGGCATTTGCCATATGCCTGTGTTTGAAGCTTACCAGTTGTATATCCAGAGGCAAGTCATTTAATCATTCTCAGTGCCTCAGGCATCTCTGTAAGACTATGGGATAAAAAAGAGCTGCATTTGCGTTCAAGGGAATTCATATACAAAAAGTAAATGAAATCACTCCACTGGAGTAAAAAAAAAATGCTTTTTATAATGTATTATTCTGTATAAATGGTTTTCTAGCACCCCACTGAAACCTAAGCTCAATGAGGACAAGAATACACTTCAGATAGACTTTCTATGGCTTCCAACTCAAAGCATTGGGTCCTGCATAAAGTAGGTGCTTAATGAAGTTTGAATGGCTGACTCAACAACTCTCTGTAGTATGGGTTTGATCAGGCAATAGACATTACAAAGAGAATCTCAGCCAATCATTTCCTAATGTGAATTTGGGGATCCCAATACTGACAGGAACAAGGTAGACCAGGTAATGGAGAGCACTGTTTTCTTCCTACAGGTTCTAGCAAACCAGGGGCTCCCCACCCATGACTAACAACATTGCTCACCAGAGAAATCAGATAATGCTGAGATTAAAAGGCTCAAGAAAGCCTTGTTCAACAGTATGAAGGTCATATTTTCTCTACAGAATGTTCTGTTCCCATGCACTTTCCCTTTCTTCCTTACCTCCCAGGCTCTCATCATGTGAAATTAACATAGAGAGTAACTTCTCTCAGGTGGTAAAATGCCTTTGAGTGTCTGTTTGACATGGGTCCGTTTGACATGGCACATTAAATGCAGGCTACTGAAGACTATAACAATCTGTACAGAATATTTTGTCCTTGAGCAAAGCTAATATAGATAATTCAATGAAGCAACTAATTATGAAGAGTGAACCCAGTTCTAAACTCCATAAAACAACTGCATAGTCAGCGCAAAAGAAGCTACAAATGGAGCCCAAACAGAGGAAAACAGCAGAAATGGAGAGATTAACAGAAGATACCATAAGTTTACAACCTATTGGCCAACTGTCCATATGGCATGAGGGAAAATACTGAATTCCCATGTTTTTCAGTGGGGTACTGGTCACCCACTAGGTAAAACTGAAGATAAGTTTCCAGGGGCTACTGAGAAATGCCTAACAGGGAGAAGCAGTTCCATGAAGTAGCCCTTTTCTTCTTAGCACTGCTCTCCCCACCTCAATAGAGGACAGAATCCAACTTAATTAATCAAGTTTGGTATTAGGATGACTAGGAATAATATCATAAAGCAAATTTTTAGATAAGTCTTCGCAGAGTTGAGGAATGTCCAGAGGAGGGCAACTGGAATAGTAAAGGGCCTGGAGATCATGTCATAGGAGGGTCAAGTGAAGGATCTAAGGGATGTTTAGCTTAGAAAACAGAATTTTGATAGGCATTATAATTGAAGGGCTATTATAGGATAAAGCAGTTAAGCTTGTTCTCCTTGTGCCCCAAAAGGTAGAATTGGGACCAATGGGTAGGAATTTCTAACAGACAGAATTTTGTACTAGACTCAAGAACTTCCCAAAAAACACTCTCAGTTCATAGTCAAATGGGCTGCCATGTAAGGCAGTGAACTTCTTGTGAATGGAGGCATTCATGAAAAGTCAGGACAACTACTTCTTGATGCTGTAATACTAGAGACACCCTTCCTAGGCAGAGTTGTGCAATATATAATTCTTAAGGTCCCTTCCAACTCTGAAGCTTTTTAAGTCTATGTTTCTACTGCTCTCCTGCTCTCTGACTCTGATTCTGTCTCTGTCCTCTCTCTGTCTCTTTCCCTCTCTGTCTGGCTCTATCTCTGTTGCCCTATCTTTTTCTATCTAGCTTTGTCCCTCTGAATGTGTGTGTGTGAGTGCATCTTTATCTCTCTGTCACTCTCCCTCTTTTTTTCATGGTCTCCATGAAAAGTCAAGAGGACAACTTCTTGGTACTGTAACACAAGGGACCCTTCTCTTGGGCTGAGGAGTAAAATATATGTTAAGGTCTCTTCCAACCCTGAGGATCTTTGAATACATGATTTTCTCTCTCTCTCTCTCTCTCTCTCTCTCTCTCTCTCTCTCTCTCTCTCTCTCACACACACACACACACACGCTCACACACACACACACACACTATGGGTTACTGAGATATGACTTCTGTTTTCCATTCAAATGGGAGGCTGTCGATATTTCAAAAATGAAAGAATGCCCAGGCCAAGGTCATCATAGAAAGTGTGTACATTTCTGTCTACTTCAGTCCTTTTTTTTAAATTCTCCAACTCAGGTTGCCACAGACTTTTTTGCAGTCAGTCTTTTGTGAATTATTTTCCCCTATCAGGTAATAAATATCACTATAAAGTAATGAAATTAACTCAATCTTAAAAACTTAGATTGATAGGGCTATCAAGATTTTAGAGAACATCAGTAAAGAAATAAGGAGCAAACTGATGGTGTGACTATATCAAGGTCAAAATCTCATAGCAGAACTAGAATGCTAGAATACAGGCCTCCTGGAAGCAGCCTAGTAGAGGAATCAGTGGCAGACAAAGAGTTAGAAGACCTTAATTTGAAAACTGACTTTGTTCACCTTTTTGACACTCATTTTCCTTATCTGTAAAATGAGGGAGCTGGACTATGAAATGACCACTGAGCACTATCATAGCTCTAAATCTGTAATCCTTTGATCCCATGTCTTTTAGCCATATAATACCAGCAAGAACTTTCTCAATTTTAGAGCAATGTGATAATGGAAAGATATGACAAACAAATATAAATTAAAAAGAGAATATTACTGAAATGAATGTGCCTTTAAAAATTAAAACTCAACGAATAAACCAACCTAAAGTAAATACAAAGGAGGGAATATTAAAAATTAGAAGAGAAATAAGCTGAAAACGAAACACTGAAATGGTAAATAAAACTAAACATTGGTACTTCAACAAGATTAATAAAGTGAATAAACCCTTAGCTATTCTGATTAAAAAGAAGAGCGCAGAAAATCAAATCAATGAAACAGTGAATAAGCAAGGAGAAATTACAGAAAACCCTAAAGAAATAAAAAGAATAATCAGAACGTATTATGCAGCTATATGTTAACAAAACTGAGAACACAAAATTAATAGAAGAATATCTTCAGAATATAAAATACTCCAAGATACCAGGAGGGATGAAATAATCCAATCTCATAAAAGGAAGTGAATTTCACTGTAAAACAATTTCCAAAAGAAAAAAAAAACTCCTGGACCAGATAGATTCACAGAAATATTCTATCAAACTTTTCAAGAACAATTAGTACCCTTCCATAACAAATTATTCTTAAAGATTGAAAAAGAGCTTGCCTGATTTCTTTTATGAGGCAAATATAGTACTGACCATCCTAAAAAAGGAAAGATAAAACACAGACTGAAAATTAGAGGCCAATATAATTAATGAACATTACTCAAAAATTTTGAAGAAAATTATTTATGCAAGAAATCACTCATTATGATCAAGTGGCATGAATGCAATCAATATAATTAATTATATTAAAAGCCAAAATTATATAATCTCACAAGATGCAGAAAAAAGCTTTAGAGAAGGTGCAACAATTTTATTCTAAAAAAAAAAACCTACAAAGCATGAGCAGAGAGGAACCTTTTTTTTAATACCATAAAAGCCTTCTATCTAAAACCAAAAGTATGCATCATATGTAATCAGGATAGACTAGAAAATTTTCCAATAAATACATAAGTGAAGCAAAGATGCCCATTGCTCTCATTACTACTTCATATAATTCTGGAAATGCCAGCAAAAGCAATAAGATAAAAGAAAGGAATTAAAGGAATGAAAATAAGTATGAAAAGATGCCTGTTTGCTGATGATATCATGGTTTATTGAAAAATTCCAGAGAATCAACAAACATTTTAAATGAAAAGACTAACAGCCTCAGCAAAGTTGTAGGCTACAAAATAAATCCTCAAAATTCAATAGCATTTCTATATAATAACAAAACATAAGAACCTA
>JAQQSZ010008495.1:0-13026 GCA_028646595.1 Phalanger gymnotis | reverse complement strand
TTCCCTCTGCCACTTTGTGGGTTCTGCAGTTCTAGAATTGGTTCAGAGCCATTTTTTATAGGTTTTTGGAGGGACTTGGTGGGGAGCTCATGCCAGTTACTGCTTTCCAGTCGCCATCTTGGCTCTGCCCCCTCGACATTTGGGAAATTGTGTGGTACATTTGATGACCCCAAATTTTCTTCTGAAAAAAAAGGCTCACTTTTCTTATCCTCATCTGTCTTCCAGTAATGCTACTTACTTGTAAGACATAGCATATCAGAATTTGAAAAATGAAAGCTTCATAGCATTGAAAGAATAATGGAGAGATTTGTTATCAGTGAATTATCTGGGTAGAGTGATTTAATAGCATATGGCTGATGATAGAGCATGAACAAAATATAACCATTTGACAACCCACCTATTCCACTGGTACCCACCCAATGTTATTGATTCTACAGGAAGAAACTGTGTATTTTTAGGAGATCTATTATGGAGGATATATAAGAAGATATGAACAAGAGTTTTAATAATGAACACAGAATCTATGCCAAGGAAGGTAGTTTCCAGGATTACAGCTGTAACCTGCCCTACACAACTAGACCTTTTCCCAGAGAGCCAATACAGAGGGATGTGACTTCCTCCTGGAAATTCTAAGCCCAGAAGAAGTGATGAAAGCAAGATTCTATAGCCCTGGTGGATCAACCTAGGATAAGAAGCCAAGTTAAAGGGAAAAGGTTTGGTTGGAAAGATGTTATTCCACCAGATGAGGGGCAACACCAGACAGAGTGACAGTGTAGTTCATAAGAGCCCAGGATTAAAGATAGACATTGCAATCCTCCATGCTACTTACTTTTTGGCCATGGAAAATGAGAATTTCATGGGACTTGAAGTAGGCTTGGTACAGAGGAAAGTGAAGCTTCCATGAAACCTAGTGACAAGCACCAGGTTGTTGATAAGATCCAAAAGTCTCTGATCTGACAGGAAAAAAAGGTCTAAAACCCTCCAGAAACAAAGAATGGGTTGAACCTTAGTGGAAGGAGTTCAGCTGCCCTGTCAATTTGAGCATGGTGCCACACTATAGTAAATTTGTTAATTGGCGAGTCCTTCCCTGGAAGCACTATATAAGTCCCAACCACATGGCTGTCCTCCTTCCTTGATCACTCTCTGGTCTTTATGAGCTTACACATTTGCTGCATTGCCCCCTTGAAGATGACTACGCCTTATGCCTATTTGATAGTTGGGGAGTCCTTGCCTAGAATCACCTCATCAGCCACAGCCCCACACTACATACTGTCTGGCTGCCTTTCTACCATGTGGATATCTCTCTACCTATTCTTTACACCTTTCTTTATCTGTTATCAACCTCCATTAGAATATAAGCTCTTGAAGAATATAAACCAATTTGTTTTCTGAGTTTTTGTTTTTATATCCTTAGGAATTAGTATGTACAATGACTGGCACATACTCAGTGTTTAATATGCTTTCACTCTGTCTCACTTTCTCTCTGTCTCTCTGTCTCTGTCTCTCTGGCTCTCTCTCTCTCTCTCTCTCTCTCTCTCTCTCTCTCTCTCTCTCTGTCTCTGTCTCTCCGTCTGTCTCTGTCTCTCTCTCTCTGTCTCTCTGTCTGTCTGTCTTTTTCTCTCTCTGTCTTTCTCTCTCTCTGTCTCTCTCTCTCCCCCTACCTCCCCCCCAGCAGGGGATGTTATTTCACAAAACCACATTCAATAAAGGGAGAAATGGTAGCAAAGAAACTAAATAGTCCCCTTGTGTGGAACCATGATTCCTAGTCACCTAACCAATTACATTTTCCCTAGATGATAAGATCCCTAGTAACATAAATATCAAAGTAAGTCTTGGAATATAATGAATTTTTTTCTTTCAGAGATTGTAAGTTAGACAGTTATGCATTTTCATTGATCACTATTTTGAGTCTTATACCAGCCACAGTTTAGAAAGGTGACTGAGGCAATAGCAGAAAAATAGTAATACTGCAAGCACCATTTGATAACCAGCAAAATATTTGTGGTGGAATTTTCATCATTTTTGGTAATGGCAAATATGCATATATACTACTGAGAAATTGTTCAAAACACATA
The DNA here is from genome assembly GCA_028646595.1 of Phalanger gymnotis. Taxonomy (NCBI): domain Eukaryota; kingdom Metazoa; phylum Chordata; class Mammalia; order Diprotodontia; family Phalangeridae; genus Phalanger; species Phalanger gymnotis. The sequence goes on along the minus strand of JAQQSZ010008495.1, from coordinate 10,951 downwards.
TATGTTGTAATCATTCTTCTTTGAGCAAAATACAAGGAAGCACTATGAAAAGCCTCCCCCCCCACAAAGTTATTCCAGTATTACCTATAACCACTTTCCATTTTGATAAAGACTGTCCCAAATGGTATCGTTAAGAAATTGAGGAAGAGAGAAGATGAAGAACTGATTTCATACAATGAATAATTAAAATTGATGAAGCAGAGAAATCTATTTCTGAATTAGTAATCAGCTCACATCCCTAAATTTATTGTCCAAGAATGGGGAACACATGCAAAGGACACCATGGCTGTGCAGAATATAGAGGCAGACTTAGAAGCTAAGGGATCATGTTACTACTACTGCTACTACTACTACTACTACTACTACTACTACTACTACTACTACTACTACTACTACTACTACTACTACTACTATTACTACTACTGCTGCTGCTGCTCCTGCTACTGCTACCTAGGATTTATATAGTGCTTTAAGGTTTGCAAAGTACTTTACATAAGTTATTTTACTTGATCCCCACAAGTTGGGACCCAGAGGTATTAAATGACTTTCCCAAGGTGACACAGCTAGGGATTTTCTGGGGCAAAATTGAACTCAGGTTTTCCTGATTTTAACTTCAACATGATGATTTCCAGTGCCAGAGTAATATTCTTTAAAAAATTTTAAGGAGGTTAAGAAGTTGGCCCCTTTTTTTTCTTCAAAAGAAACAAAATTTGGTGGTAATGCACCTTAAACTAAGTTAAAATTCATTTGAAAAAGGTCTTGATGGCTAAGGTATGTAGTTGCAGTTATGCATAGTGTACAGAGTTCTAGGCCAGGAATCGGAGTTCAGATCATGCCTTCAACACTTTTTAGCTGTTTGACACTGAAACAGTCATTCAACTCTTCTCTGGCCCAGATAATTCCCAGGGACTTACTCAGGTAGACAGCTTACAACAAAGGTGAAAGCTACATGGTGCTCTGAAGGAGGGTGGGTATTGAAGTCAGAAGACCTGAGTTCAAATCTCAATTCTTACACTTACAATCTCTAGGACCTTGAGGAAGTTATTTTACCTCTCTGGCCCTCAGCTACCACCTTTGTAAAATGAAGGAGATGAATGAGAAGATATTCAAGATTTCTTCCAGCTCTACACCTATTAAGATGTATTCTAATGTCACAAATGAATTGGTATCTTTTTACGGTGGAGAGAAATCCCAAATACTTTAGATATTTGCACACACATTTATGCCTGACATAAATTCTTGCCATTTTCCCAGGGAACTAGATAATCCCCTATTCCATCATTCTTCATCTTTTTCTTTGTAGACATTCGATTATAGGTTCAGAGACTGAACAATTATGAAGAAGAATCCATTTGTGATGATCCCCAAAAGGCTTATGAATAAGATTCAATTGCTTTAAAAGGATATTAAAATGGAAGTGAGGTGGAGCAAATTGCCCTATAGACTTAGAGAACCAAGATGTGATAGCAGCAAGCAAGACACCGTGAACCTTGATTCCCAGAGTTTTTCATTCATCCACTTTGAAGGTATTCTTCTGAGAGTGACTTTGATAGCACTACCCCATATTTCATCTCCAGAAAGCACTAAGCATTTGAGTGCTGATAAAATTGCTAAGGCACGTCGTTGTTGGCGGATTGTGGCAAGAGTGCTTCGGTAATGGCAGGTCCCACCTGAATGCAATTGCTCTAACTAATGTAAAAGATTTATGTTGATTTATCCAACCTACCTGTCAACTTACCCAGCTGTGAGGAAATTATAATTACACATTTGAAAGATCTAACTTCAAAGCTCTTTGATATTTTCTGAGGAGTAGCCTCCCCCTGCCACGTACCATAATTGCTTTAAATCCTTTGTTCATCAGTCTATCGAGTGTGTGTCTTTTGAACAAATACTGTCACATCTGTTTTCTCTCTCTTTTTCCCCACCACATTTATTGATAACATCTGGTCTACCTCTAAAGTATATACTGTATGGATTTATGTGTGTACATGCATATAAATGCACACATATACATATGCATATCCATATGTGCACATATACATGAATACATACATATGTGCTGAGATCTTGTGTATACATGAACTCACACATGCCTGTACACCCAGACATATACACACATATAACATAAAAAGCTCTATATGCATTTAAAATAGGAAACACCTTTTTTTCCTTTCACTTTCTTTTTGGGCATATATGTGTATGTATGTGTATATTGACCATATAAACATACGCTTAAATTCATATATACTTCCGTTTCATTGGAAAACCATATATTAATAAAAGGACGTGTGCATTTCTGTGCATGTGTGTATACATATAAATGTATATATGTTTATGCACGTAAGTTTAAACACACTCACATATGATTTGGTAGAAGGAACTCCTAATGAGAAATTTCCCTGACTCTGTATCAGTGCAGATTGACACCCACTTTGCATATTATTTTAGAGAACCCTCTGAGGGCATTGAAAAGTTATATAAGGTGCCCAGGGTCATATAACCATCATGTGTTAAAGGCAAGACTTGAAACCCAGGTCTTCCTGTCTCTTGGGACAGATTTCTACTCATTTTGCTACTACACATACACACACCAAAAAAAACCAAAACAAAACTGCTTAATAGGTTTTAATATCTTTGAATTTTCTTCCAGTATAATATGGTTAATATTTTAATGTGACAAGATGTTTTTTCTTGTTATCTTTATTCCTAAGTAAGCTTTTCCCCATCCTTTGTCCTAACAATAAACTCCTTTTTAAAATATATGTATATATGTATACATATATATATGTATACATATATATATATGCAATAAACTGAAGATTACTTTACAACTATATGGCTTTTTCACAACACTGGATTGTAAATAGTGGACTATACTAGAAGGAGCCAAGGATTAGGAGCTTGGATGTGTGAATGTAACAACAATGTTACTTGGAGCTGTGGTGGGGGTGTGAGACCAATAACACCAGCACACAGCAGGGCTGCTAGCACAGGTTCTTTGATCTGATTTTCTAAAGGAAAGAACCTTTAAAGGGGTCAACAATCTTACTTTAATCAAACATATATACATATCACTCACTTAGGAAAAAGTCAGCATCCTGAACTTCAGAGAAAATAGAAACAGAAATTACAAGCAGAAATTATATAAACATAGTAAATACAAACAGCAAAGACCAACAGACAGGAATTCCAACTGTCTGACCAAAAGCAATACATACATAGTTACCATAGAGAGAGAAGAGTCAATATCTGGGTTTTTCAAAGCTGGGGTTTCCTTAATGGCTACCCAGAGTCTCACCTGGCTAAATCACGTGAATACTCTTCTAATGAGTGAGTCCCAAAGCAAAATGCTAACCTCAGAGTATATATACCCTTCTTCAAGGCCAGAGGACATCACACACCTCATGACCTAGGTTCATGTGACTCAGGCTTCCATGTGACTCAGGTTAAAAGCAGGTCACAAAAGCCTATTAAAGGGTGGGGAAGATCTTCAAATTGTATTAACATTACAGTGGGTTAAAGAGAAAGAGGACCACAGATTTAGAACAGACCTTGACCATAGACATCTTCTAGTCCCACCTTGCATATGTTTGGTGAGAACACTGAGTATCAAGGAAGGAAAATGACTGGTCTACAGTTGCACAGGAAGTAAATAGCAGATTCGAGAGTGAAACATTTCTTTCCGTAACTCCATATCCAGGGAATATATCTACAAAACATAAATCTCTGGTGCTAACTCTTTGAATTACTTTAAGAACCGTGTTTCCTAATACTGTTAAAGCCTTCATTTTCTTTACACCATAATGAGGGGATGGTCCCATGTAAGGCTAATACTCAATGATTCTATCCTTTTCCCCTATCAGTTTAAAATTTAACTACTAGATTTTTGTTGAAGGAGGAAATTGCCATTGGAATTTAGCTAGTGTTATGAAAAACATGCAAGAAATATCATGTGTTGATGATATGCTAAGCTTTGGGGATATAACAATGAGCATAAAGAAAGACAATCATTCCTCTCATGGAGCTCACATTCTAATGGGGAAAGATACCACATAAAAGGGATACAGAAACTGGCAGCAAGGAGTAATATGGAATGTCTCTGCACAGGGGAATGGTGACAATGCCCAGAGATTCAGAATCTGAGCCAGGAGAGGGAAGTATGATTGTCTTGGTCTTACCTCAAAAATGAGTTTCAAAAGGGAACTCACCAATAGAAAAAGAGGACCTTAAGGAAGGAAGGATGTTCAAGCTGAGAAGCACACAGAGAATGATGGAAGTATCAAGGTAACAATACAGCTGATACAACTGGGAGAGGAAAGAGGCTGGCTGACAACTCATGGGAGGTATTATATAATAAATTCTTCTTCTTCTTGAACTAAATAGTTTCTGTGGTGTCTTCCAACTCTTGGATATTGTGATTCTGTGATACCTGCATTGCTCCCTCTACTTCCTCAATTACCTTATCTAAGTATTTCTTAGTAGCTATTAGTAGCTAAGTAGATATGAATGGAAGAGCATTAAATGGCCCTTGATAACAGATTTGCAGGGACAGGTAAGATATAATTGCCATGGTACAGACATTCTCCCAATTGTTACAAAGATGCTCTTTTTCACTGTATGATACTATCCTTTTTTAAATGTCTAACTTAAAATGTGCCAGTGAATTTAATAATTCAGATGTAGTTTGATAAGTCTATTTGATTTCAGCTTCTTGTTTTAGAGTTAGCCTTCCATCTACAATTCAGGGAGCTATCCTAAGTGAACTGTCTATATTTCCAAAGTTTTGAGATTTTGAGATTGCTAGCTTGGTTCTAACAGCTCTAGCCCATGGCTTGCTTGTACTGGCTTAGTTACTGGGTATGATTAATTAATATATAGGTAAAGTATATTTATTAAATTTTTATTGTGGACTTATAATAAGAAAGATTCTGTGGAATATAGAAAGTATATGTGACATATTATCTGCCTTCAAAGGTTCTACCTTTGCATTATGAAGATAAAGTATTTGTTCTTTTGTTGTTGTTCTTTTTTTTAATATTTACACTTAACAGAAAGAAGAAACATATTATTTAAAGAATTAATTCTTGTCATATAGATAATTCACAACTAAGAAGTGAAATTCTACAGAACTTACTGGTATGTTTAGTCCATGCCCTTAACACTAACTTGGTATGTATCTTAATTACATAAATATACAGAATTTTTATAATATAGTTACATACATATAAGAAATTTTGTTTCTATTATTAAAAAATCATAAAATATTTTTCTCAAACCAAGCATTAGTATTTGCCAATTCGCAACTCTGAATGGATTTTAACAACCGAGTCCTGCAGGATACTTGAATCATTCAATCCCTCCCTGCCCCCATTCTCCTATGTCTCTCCCCTCAAATATGTCCATGCCCATTCTATCCCATTCCATTCCTATTGTTAGCTCCAATCTATTAAGAGCAGTCACCTTCTAGGAACCCAAGAGTCCAAATGTAAAGACTAGAATCATTCAGAGAGTTTCTCTTCATTTGAGGATATTAAATGAAATGATGTCTATGATTCCATCACACAGAGGCTCAAACTACTCTTTAGGATGAGTGATTAATAAAAGCTTTACCTAAATCCATAAAGGGAAATTGCAGTCAAATCCTAATCCAAATACAAGCCCAGTTTGCAAATTAAAACCCAAATCCTAATCCTACTGAGGTTGCCCTCTTTCTCCCCCATTGAAGCACCTTTGTTTTTATTTTTTAAAACATTAGGTTAAGGAAAGATCTTTAAAGGTGTTTGCTGAGGCTTTGTATCACTAGGTGTGAAGAGTTTTGAAGATTTTTCTTTTATCATAATAAATACAACATAGAAGTCTTTAAAAGAGAAATAGGAATGAATATTCAGGAGGAAACACATGGAGCTTTTAAAATCATACATCTAGCAAGAGTAGACATAAGGCTTTAAAAAGTTCATTTCAAAAGTTTTGAGCTCGGTATGACATCTTGCTTTGAACTGTCATTTTCAGAGATAAACCTTAAGCCCTTCTTCTATTTTTTAGATAGAATTTGAGGGTATGGCAGTGAGGCTGGCTGGCTCATGAGTTAATCTAGTCATTTAGATCTCTAGTCTTTGTAAGTGTCTGGAAACACTTAAATAGAACTGGTCCAGTCACAATAAATCTTGCATGTGGAATTAGGATCATACATTGTGATCACTGTGTTCACCACAAAGATGGTATTGATCAAGAAGAGCCCAAGTCTCTTGGTTTGTCTTAATCAGGGCACATTCACTTTGGGAGATAATATTGGAGTGATGGATGGGGCATCTTCTGGTGGCACCATTTCTTTGAGAAGTATGATTTGAAATTATCTGCACCCATCTTAATAATAGATAGCAGGGGAGAAGGTTCACAGGTAGCAGAATGAAATAGAGAGGTCTGAGAGAAAGTGACTCAGGCTGAACCAGCAATAATGACCTCATATATTTCGTTTAGAGTATTTTACAATTTTCAACATGCTCTCCCATTCGTTCTCTCTCTGGTGCCTCACCACAGCGCTGTGAGATAGGGTAAAGAGTATTATTTTACAGATGAAGTTCAGGGGGTAGTAACTTACCTCAGGCCCAACTAATGAGTGTGAGGTCTGAGATTCCTATAGAGTAGACAGAAAGGGGAGATAGAAGAGCTGCAATAAAGGTTAATATCTCAAGGAGGTGGGGTGCTTTATAAAATGATCTTTTTGGCAGTGACATAAAGTATCAAAGTACATGTCATCACAGAGTTATCTGAAGTTTGCAAATAAGATGAACTGAGTTAGATACCATCTATACTGAGTCCATATTTAAATGTATTTCAAGTTCAATAGGGATCTAGGAATTGCTAATGGTGAATACCTGTGTTTTTCAAATAAAAAAAACTGCCAATAACTCAAAAGATTTGGAAGGATTTGGTAGTTATTGTGATAGCAAGCAAAGTGGGACTTTTTGTTGTCTTTTGTTTTGGAGCCTTTCTCAGCACTAAGGCAATCAAGTGCCTTTAATTCTTGCCTTTGTTTCAATCAAAACTCTTTGTCTGAATCAAGAGTCTTTGATGACCTTTTTAAGTCACAATAAAGCCCCAGATCTAGACCCTCTACCTTCTAAGTGATAAGCCCAGACCTACATCCTTTCACTGATTGGGTGCAGAGCCCTCAGGGCCCAAAAGAGTGTGTATATATACACTGAGGTTAGCATTTTGTTTTGAGGGCTTACTCATGGGAAGAATGTTCCTGTGATTTAGCCAGATGAGTATCTTCCCAGTCGTTAAGGAGCCCTTACCTCCTGCCCCCTCCCCCACCCACTGTAAAAAACCCGGATGTTGGTGCTTTTCTCTCTGGCAACTATATATGTAATATGTTCTACAGACAGCTAGAAGCCCTGTCTGTTGATTTGTGTTTATTTGCTCAGTTTATATAATTTCTGCTTGTAGTTTCTGTTCATGTTTTCTCTGAAGTTCAGGGTGCTGACTTTTTCTCCTGAACTAAGTAAATGATATATGTATGTTTAATTAAAGTGTGATTGTAAATCCATTAAAGTTGCTTTTCTTAGAAAAGCAGATCAAAGAATCTGTGCTAGAAGCCCTCCTGTGTGCTGGTGTTATTGGTCTTACACAGCCACAGTAGCTGCAAGTAACATTGTTACAGTAATATAGTCTATTGAGATGCAGACTTGAAGAAAGCAACTATAGATCAGATAACACACAAGATGCCCTTCAGAGTTATCTTTATATAACTCTTGCTGAGCTAAGTTTACCAGGAAGCACACAGTATAATATGTACACAGCTGAAGATGTCATATCAATTTGCTTCAAGATACTGCCAACAGAAAAAAAAAACAACTTCAGAGTTGGAATGATTTTTATCTTTTGTAATTCTGAGACTAGACAGTTCTTCAGAAATTGAGTGACATTATCAAGTGATAAATGAATGACATTAAATGACATGTCAGCCAAATTAACCTTTGATTGAAATGGTCATGACAAAGGTCAAACTGTAATGGCCTGGGCATTGGGCAAACCAAAGTTTAATGAGACTTATGAAGATTAGTCAGGTAATTAGGATAGATGTGGAGCTCAAAAAGAAGTAGTATATGCATGCCACTTGCAACTGAGGTGATGATGATGGATGACTGGGATGGGGGAGCCAGAACAAGAGGAAGTGGAGCACTATAGTATGCTAAAAGTTAATCCTCCACATAGAGGAATAGAATTCAGAATTTTAATGTGTTATATGTGGCTTATGACTTCTTCATGTTTCTTTCCTATTGAAGCTCTTTGAGGAAATCAGGTCTAGGTTTAGGAGGCTTCTGAGATGTTGGAAAGAAAATTAAAAAAAAAATGTCTTGACTCCATGAAATATTTCTCCCAAGTGATTGAGGAAATAAAGCCATGGAATTAAATTCTCTAGATTTCTGGTAAAGATTCACAGGTCTCCTGAATGGATATCCACTCACTTAGAAGTTCCTATTCCAAGTGTGATGCGGCCATTGCAAACAGTGAACAAATATAACACTATGAGGACACGTTGCTTAATGTCAATGCTTTAGATATTTCTGAATTTCTGGAGAACCACAGCAACCAATTAGTCCAGCCATAGCATGAGAACAATTGGATGGGGCACTTTTTTGCAAAGGAATTGGCCAGGTGATGGAGATCACAATAGCTAGAATCACCAACTTTGCCAGGAACAGCAAATGAGCTTCAGGTCACAGCTGCAGATACAAAACCACAAGCTAGTCAGTTTATTTTGCATAGGTAGTACAAAAGCAAAACAAATCCATCTTTGAATTCACACCTGACCACACAGTCTGATTACTGTTTCTGCATACAAAGAACTGAAATACACAAAGCAAACATGGTGGCAAGTTCACAAGTAAATCCAGTGTGGTTCTAGGAAATAAACTCCCCATGTTAAAAAAATACTTTACTTTAAAAATATGTACACAACATTTTATGTTACCATAAAAATTATATTGAAAATGAAGAAAAAAATTTAAATCATGAGATGCTAATTGGGACTAGCTCTTCAACAACCCCAGAAACTTTCCAGAGTATTCCATTCTGCTTGAAGCTCCATTAATCTAGGCTAGGCTAAATTAAACATAAGAGAGTTCAGCTGTGTTTGTTTTTAATTTGCAAAGGAATTTAGTGTTCCTGAATGTGAGGGACTAGAAACCTAGGCTGCAATCAATCAGACGTAGTTTGGGCAGCTCTGCTAGGAACGCTAATGGGTATGACCTGCTGCTATACCCCACAGAGATTTTGGCAGGGCCTGAAATGTGGGGAGGGAGCACAGAATAATAGGATGCAGGCCAGGAAAGAGCTGGTGAATTTGAGATTCAAGATGCTTAGCCATAATGGGTTGATTCAATCTGTGGATCCAGTGAAGGTTTCAGAATTTAAACTGAGACAAGTCAGAGGTGTTCCTGACAATGGGACTATTATCTCTTGAGACAAGATTATTACAGATACAGGATACATAGACTCCACAAATCTAGTACCTAAGTGGCATATACTTGTATGCATAACTCAATTCTGCTTTTTTGGGGGGAAGATAAAGATAACCAGGAATACATCTAGAAGAGGACAATAAGAATGGAGATGACTAGAGACTGTGCCGTACTAGGATTAGATGAAGGTACTTTAGGTATGCAGATCAAGAAAAGAAAAATAGGTGTGGGAAGGGAAGAAAGCTCTGTTTAAGTAATTGAAGGGTTGTTATATGAAAGCTGTTTGAAACTCATTCTGCTTGATGTCACATGACACAATTAGGAACTATCAAGCACTAAGCACGAAGTGCCTATTGTGTGCCAGGCACTATGCTAAGAGCTGGGGATACAATGGCAGGCAAAAACACAGGACAATTGGTGATAGCTATAGAAAGATAAACTTTGTTCTAATATAAAGAAAGAAATGAACATGAATAATTACCTTTGCTCAATTGGCTCCTTTGGGTAGTAGGGAATACCCTTTACTTGAAGGCTTCAATATTGTTTTAGAATAGGTAACATCCAGTCATAAATGTTGCAAATGGGATACTTTGGTTGGATTTATTAGACTCTCAAGTCACTTCTGACTCAGATATTCTGTGATTGTGAATAAATTTCATCTCTGGTTCCAAACAAAACTCAAGATATGGCATTGTGTAAAGTTTTGTAGCATTCTTTTTTGTATATCTTTTTAAATCATTATTTATTTATTTAATATTTTTAGTTTTCAGCATTAATTTTCACAAGAGTTTGAAGTAAAAATTTTCTCCCTATTTCTACCTTCTCCCCCAATCCAAGATGGCATATATTATGATTGTTCCATTCCCCAGTCAACCTTCCCTTCTGTCACCCCACTTGGCTCCATCCCCTTTTCCCTTACTTTCTTGTAGGACAAGATCGATTTTTATGCCCCATTGCCTATATATCTTATTTCCTAGTTGTATGCAAAAACTTTTTTTAAACATTTGCTTATAAAACTTTGAGGTCCAAATTCTCTCCCCTTTTCCTTCCCACCCACCCTCCCTAAGAAGGCAAGCAATTCAACATAGGTCACACGTGTACCATTAAGGAAAACCCTTCCACAATACTCATGTTGTGAAAGACTAACTATATTTTGCTACTTCCTATCCTATCCCCCTTTATCCAATTTTCTCCCTTGACCCTATCTCTTTTTGAAAGTCTTTGCTTTAGATTACCTCCTCCCCCTATCTGCCCTCCCTTCTATTGTCTCCTCTTTTTTATCTCCTTCCTCCTTCTTTCCTGTGGGGTAAGATACCCAATTGAGTGTGTATGTTATTCCTTCCTCAGGTCAAATCAGATGAGAGCAAGATTCACTAATTCCCCCTCACCTGTCCCCTCTTCCCACCCAACAGAACTGCTTTTTCTTTTTTTTTTCTTTTTTTTTTAATTTATTTTTGACATGTTTGGTTTTCAGCATTGATTTT
>JAQQSZ010008494.1:0-13027 GCA_028646595.1 Phalanger gymnotis | reverse complement strand
TCTGCAGCTTCTGGCTTCCACAGCTTTCTGCTTCTGCAGCTTCTGGCTTCCACACCTTCCGCCGCTGCCGAAGTTGTCTCCCGGCTCACCCCTCCTTGCAGCCAAGCTTCCAGCGTTCTCACGCCCCGCCTCAATGACCAGAGACCATTGGTTCCCGAGCTGGCCCCTCCTAAGTCACCAATCCACACCCACACAGGTTTCACACCTGACAGGGCCCTGGTCCTGGGGCTTAGCACTTAACAGCTGAAAGTACTTCCACTCAAAAGAAACAAAAGTCATGCTAATGAGACAATTTTGCTTAACAACACAGGCTCATACCTCCATTTATTGTTATTATTCTTACATACATTTAAAATTCAACATAATACATGGGCTCCTGTATTGAAATATTGAAATAAATATTGAAATAGCTGAAATATATTTTTCTTTTGTGTTTCTGAAATGAGAATTTTATAATTACTTATACCAAATATTAGAATTTATATGATGTGCCAGACAGTTATAATACACTCAAATGGAATGTAAACTTTCATATAATTTGTCATTAATCAGTTTTATTGCAAGTTCTCTATACCCACAAAGAAAAGATATGAAAATTTCTTACCTATCATGTTAAAATATAAATCAAGTACACAATTAATCCCTTTGATATATTTAGATATATGCCATATACATATAACACAAATTTACTAATTTATATAGTGGAGTACTACTGATAGGCTCAGGGTATAACTTCTGATATGGAATTTATGAATTAATATATATGTATCTGTGTGTGTGCATGTGCATACACACACACATATATATGCCACACACATCTTAGTACATATGTATATCTAGAAAAGAGACGTGCATTTATTGTCTCCTATATTCTAAATGCTTTACATATATTATCTTATTGGACCCTTACAATAATCCTAGGAGGTAGGTGCTATTATTATCCCATTTTACAAGTGAGGAAACTGAAGCAACCAGAGGAAAGAGACTTATTCAGTGTCACAGAACTAGTGTGTGAGGCTAGGCCCAGTGCTCTAGCCACTGCATCACACACACACACACACACACACACACACACACACACACACACACATATATGTATATGTGAATTTGTATTTGTATTTGTATGTGTATATATAGTCTTCCTAGAGTCAGGAAGACTCATCTTACTGAATTCAAATCTGGCCTCAGACATTTACTAACAAGGTGACCCTGAACAAGTCACTTAACACTGCCTCAGTTTCTTCATTTATAAAACAGGTTGGAGAAGGAAACAGCAAACCACTCTAGTATCTGCCAGAAAACCCTAAATGGGGTCACAAGGAGTCAGATGTGACTGGAATGATCAAAGAACAACAATGTGTTATATTTTTGTGAGACATATCACACATATATGTATATATGCTTTATATATGTGTGTGTATATATATGTATATGCACATTTTTCTCTAACTCATACTAGTCTCCTACTCAGTCAACCAACAAGTATTTTTAGTACCTACTCTGTTGTAGGTACTATGTTAGCCACTGGGAATACAAGCACAAAGAAGAAAACATTCTCTACAAGCAAGTAGCTTATATTCTAATAGGGGAAGCAAGAAGTATATGGAAATTTTACACAGCATAAAAATAAAATTTATCAATATGTAATCATACACACATTAAATAGTTGAATGTAAAATACTATGAGAAGGAAAGCACTAGAATTTGATGATATAAGGAAAGGCTTCATGCAGAAGATGGTGCCTGAGCCGAATCTTGAGCGCACTGGAGATCTGAGAGATATCTAGGTCAAAGGAATCCAGATGGGAGAGGAATTGCCAAGAGTGTAGAACTGAGAGAAGACTGATTTGATTGGCTCATGGAGTAGATAAGGGGAAGTTACCTCCATCAAGTCTGGAAATGTAAGATGGATTCAAATTGCATATGGTTTTAAAAACTAAGTGAAGGACTCAATACTTTATTCCAGAAGCAATAGCAAGGCATTGTATTTGGTTGAATAGGGGTCATGTGACCGTAACTGTATTTTATGAAAATTACTTTGACAGCAGTGTGCAGAAGTGACTAGAGTTATGAATGACTCAAGTCAAGGAGATTAAATAGGGGTCTGTTTGAATAATCTATGAGAATTTGATTAGGGCCTGAACTAAGGTGTGAGTTTTATGAATGAGGATTAGGTGTCAGATGTGAAATGTTTTGGGTCGGTAGAAATGACAAGAATTGGCAACTGATATACATAGGATTAGGGAGGGTTGAGGAGTCAAGGATAGATAGTAGAGGCACATTCCAATGCCTCATCATGTTATTGCAGCACTAATAGGTTCTAGAAGGCCATACCAGTGGAGTAAAAGCTCTGGGTAAGCCCTACTGAGCTGAGAAAAAAAAATTTTGCTTAGTATCCCAGCAAAGGACTATGTGTATCTGTCATCGGAGGATCAAGCTGGCCATGTTGAAAAAGACTCATCAACAGATTGGTCACAGAAAGGTACAAAGACCGTCTACTTAGGCATAGAGGGATTATGATTTGTGTTAGTGGCATACATGCCCACGTAATTGGAAACTCATATGTTTGAAGTAATGGAGCATATTAGAGCCAGCACCAAGACAAACATGAGAACAACAGTAACCAAAAACAGATTGATGCGCAGCATTGACATTTATGTTGGTTACTTCTTTCCGAGAGGGCACAGTTCTTCCCAGCAGGTAATGATGTTTTTGCTGCATCATTTTCTCTCTGCTAGTCCACATTGACACAGGGTAAAAATATCTCCAAGCTGTCACATCCCCATCTGAAAGATATATAGCTACCATCTAAGGGGGTGGTGATGAGGCATCCCTGCATGGATGGAGAGAGAACGTGATTTCTAATTAGTGGAGAGAATGCTGAGACAATACTGAATCTGCCTCATGTAGAAGGCTGATACCAGAGCTGCTTGGGAGAGACACATGTTTCCCTCATCTTGCTTGAGAGGGACCCATACTATACAAAAAATGCTGGGGCTGGACCCTCTGTTCTCCCATCCTAATTGCACCTATGAAGAGACTGAAGTCTTCTGTGGCCCTCCATCAATTTTGTTTTGTTTTTTTTCTCCCAAGCAGAGACATGCTGGAGTCAGTTCACACTACCTTGAAAGAGCCAATGATTAAATATTCAGCGTAAGCATTTATACCTCAGAAATCAGCAAAGGCTACAAATTAGGAAGAGCTTGACCTACTGTTTTGTTGATTGTCTAGAGACTCTAGATTTAACAAAGTGATGGAGAAAATGTTAAACATGTAGATTAAACTTAGAAATTTAATGGTCATATGTACATTGGAAGGCTGGTTGTTATACATTTACCAGCATACCCCTAGTCCTAATTGAAAAGTTCCTATTTTTGACTTTGCATTAAAGAAAATGTTCATTGTACATATGTTTAGGTCATGTGTCACCCAGCTACCAAAAGGACCAAAATAGAAAGTGTCTTTATAATTGAAAAGTTCAAAGCCTTGCATGAAAGTATAATTGAGACTATTGTAAAATCATTCAGCAGGCAGTTGAAACTAGATATATAGAGAACATTTTCTTTCAAGAGGCTAAGAGTGGGTATGTTGCCTAACAAGGGATGACTCCTTGGTATTACTTGGTGATTTTAATATATTAACTGAGTTTCATTAATGCCATCCTTTGAACTGTGAAACTTCTCTCTATTCTCCATGACCTAAAATTGTCCTGCTCTAAATCCATTAAATAAAATTATGTGATGCTGAGGTTAATTAATCATGCATGCCCAGCAGCAGAAAATCAGTCCTATAAATGGAATATTGATCTTCAAGGAGGCCACTGCCTTGCAACCATAAAAAAATTAGCCACAGGTGTGTTTTGTGAACTTAGGTGGGATAATTAACAGTAATAAACCTAGGGCTTGTAGTTAATTAAATCAGTTATAGGGGAGTGTTTCACAAAAATGGTACTAGTAGCTCAAATCCTATTAAAAAATATAACGAGTTATACATCCTTTTATTCACCTGGATATGACAAAGAGTAGACAATACCATCAATTACTATTAAAAGCTTCTCCTTAGTGACTGCCAGCTTCTACTCTATTTCCTTTCCATTGTATTAATGCTGACATCATTAATTTAGTATAAAGCAACGTTCCTATACTCTATCCAGAAGAACTTTGGCATTCCTCTGCCTTTGCGATGTCTTCTGTAGTCATCTCCTCAGTTCCCTCTGGCACCATTATCTTCCACCTGGAATATTGTGACAGATATTCCCAGTTCCCCTTCTCCTTGCCCCTGAAATCCCTACTTCACACTATTGTCAGACTAGTATTTCGTGTGTATCATGTCTCTTCTAAAACACCTTCAACGTCTTCCAATTGTACGTTGAGTAAAATTCAAACTTCAAAATCCTTTGTCTGGTATTTAGAATCCTCCACAACCTAGTGGTACACTGTTTCCTGTCTTATTTCTTATTAGTCTTCTCTAGATATTTCATATTGCAAGTAATCTGATTTATACACCTTTGTCCATGGGCTACATTGCTTCTATATCTATGGTCATACTATTCCTTAATCAACTAATGGTTTCCTTTCCTCAACTGCTCAATGGATTAATAATCTTTCATTTAATACCTTAAAGCTCATTTATGTGGGACCTTCCTTACTGGTAGAGATTGATTACTCAAAATCAACACCTGCCTGAGGTGTAGAGTTGGTAAGGGTTTGGGAGAGGAGGGATCCTGGTCTTCTGGCTTCTTGCTTTGAGAGAGAAAACATTCAGTTCAAGAGTCTTTTCAGGTCCTCAAAGAAATTCTGGAAAAATGCCAATGTGATCGTGGTATTGACCACTCTATATACTGACTTCTTCCCAGAATCTTTATCTTTTTAGGAGTCTAAAGAGAGATTGGAACCATGTATCTTGTCTTTCAAAGCCAGAAACCAAAAGACCAGGATCTTTCTTCTCCTAAACATTCACCAACTCTGCCCCTCATGTAAGTATTGAAGCATTGAGTAATACAACAACAATAAACATCTATTAAGTGCTGATACTGTGCTAAGGCTCATTGTTTGGGTTTTGATGGCTCACAGTGAGTGCAAATAGCAATTGTTTTCTGTTCTGGCCAGAAACTGTGAGGGTCTTCCCCTCTCAGATTGATTATTTGGGGAAGGCAAACTAGGCCATCTTTTGCCTCAGTTCTAACCTAGCCTTTAATCACTGAATGGGCATTGACTCAGATAAACTGAGATCTGGGAAAGACCTTAGTTTAAAAGGCCAAGGTCTCCCCCTGCATCCTCGGCCATCACCAGTTATCTTGACCTATGTCTTACTGATGGACTCCAATGACTCTGAGGAAAGAGTGAGGCTGATGACTTTGCACAGCTCTGCCTCACTTAAATTCAGTTTATTTACAAGTCAAGGCATTTCCCTCATAATGTCATTGGTCCTGTTTAAGAATGAAGGCTAAACATCAAACAACTATACTGTGCAAAACACTGGGGATACATATAAGAAAAAGAAAGATAGTCCCTTTCCTCAAGGAGCTTACAATCTAATGGAGAAAGACAATACAAAAAAGGAACCTGAAAAGGAGATGAGGCACCATAGCTGGTGGCAAGTGAAGAGATGGCTGGGATTTTAAGTCCTTTATAAAGGGAAGTTAAGGAAGGAGTTTTTTTGCTACCGCCTCCAGGCCTACACTTAGAGGGGTATAAGCCACTGAGAGTAGTGATGAGGCCTAAGTACCAAAGTGGAAACAATCTCCATGATTATGAGTTTCTTGGTGATGAGCTTATGCTGAGGGAGGCATCATAATGATGGTAGTGGAGTCAAAACCAGGCAGAGCAGCAATGGACAAGTAAATTAATATCTCCCTTTAAGGAGAGTCACACACTAGTGGGCTTTGAGGCTAGGGTTAAAGTTCTGTAAAGCCTAACTCAAATGCTATGACTCCCACGAATTTTTTCCCAAAATGATTTCTTCCAGCCTCTCAGAACTATTCACTTCCTTTATAATTTTTTATATCCTTATAATTTTATTGCTCTAGGGAAAGGGTGCCAAATTTAAATAGAAATTGGTCCCACTATAGAGACATATTGGCTTAGAAAGCCAGAAATTAACATTATCTATGCTGTATTGTAGTTTTATTTATCTTATTAAACATTACACAATTGAATTTTAATTAGGTTCCCTTTGGCAAGTAGGAATTTTGTGGCTGCTTAGGGGTCCATGGGCTGCCTTGATGCCTCTGCTCTCAGACAGGAAATTCCCTCTACCAATGCAGACCATCACTGTTCTTCAACTTCTATTTCTGGAGTTATATGAGGGAAATCAGAGATTAAATGATTTGCACAAAGTCACATGTTCTGTGTGCATCAAAAATAAGATGTCATATTCTTGACTGGGAGGTTCCTTCTCTATCTACCGGGCAATTCTGCTTCTTACTATATTTTTTTTCTTTTTTTATGTCTGTGCATAAACAGTTTCTTGGATTTGAAGCTCCCTGGAGTTAGGGATTGTATAATATTATTTTTTTTTTATTTTAGCCTACATTTAGCACAGATTCTGTATGTAATAGGAACTTAATAAATATTTGTTAAATAAATGGTATTGGATACAAAAAGGAGTCCTATGAGAAATGCCAATGGTAGTGAGATTTTGCTTTCAAAATATTAAATATAACATGCACTATGTACAGAAAACTTATCATATGCAACAATTCTTAATGGAAATGTTCTTAATTTCCTACATTTTGCTCTGAAATGTACTTAATTTCTCTTTATCCAAGGGAACATTTTCTACTCGCAGGCCCTTAATATAAGTATTTATGAACTCTATCATCATTCTACATGTTAAATGGGAAACACTGGAGTAAAGTCTGATCATTGATATGTGTTTGTTTTTCCAGTATTTTATTTAATACATTACTCTTTAAAAAAACAAACAAACAAACAAGAAGCTTGACAGGAACCAGTAATGAGGAAAATACTATATAGGAAATTTGAGCATGTACTATATAATTTTCATTTTTTCCCTCATAAAACAATTCATTTTTCAGTGATGAAGATCTGAGAGACACATATTTAATTGCTAAATTTATTTAATCTGCTAGCGTGGTTAATATGTTGCTTACCTTGTGGTTTCTAAGGCCAAACCACAGTTGTCTCAGTTCATTAATATCTACTGTGCCAGTACTAATCACTTTTTAATAGCTTTTGAAAAATTAAACATTGAAAAGAGTTATACAGTAATATAATGCCTCATTTTAAAAAGAGCTCATTCTATTAACACCTAACCACATGAATTGGCCAGGAGTTCCTTTGAATTGCTCTTGACTAACATTAGTTGAAGTTGAATACTTCTATGTTTTCAGCTCTGACTGTTCTGAAAAGTACAATAACATAAGACATAGCACCATTCATCAGTGAATTTAATCAATTCACATGTCCAATTTCAGTAATTCTGGGCATATCAAAGATTCAGGAGACCGAATCAGCCAATTTGTTTCTCAGCACTGCCAGAGGTCACAGGTGATTGCAAATTTTTTCAGGCCATTTTGTAATAGTGAGTCATATTCTCTGTTAGAATTCAAATAAACTAATATTTATGAACCATCTTCTTTGCATATGCTAAATACTGTTGGAAATTATCATTATTATTAACATCATCATTAGCAATATCATCAATAATAATAATTAGCATTATGTTGCTCTTTAAGATTTGAAAAATAGTTTATATATGTGTGTATGTATATGTATATATGTATATGTATGTATATATCATACATATCTATTTCTATAGTGAGGAGATGCTTTTATAATCTATTTTTAAATGAGACTTATTGATTCCAAGTCCACCGTTCCAACTCTTATACCACCTCATTGTCTCTTAAAAAAAGAGTGGAAAATAACACCCAACTTAGGAGTTTTTATTTTAGATGAAGAAATGTCATAGACATAGAAAATAATACAAGGTAACATATATTTAACTATGAATTGGTATGGTATCCATGGTACAGTTATTCTTATAAGAAGAAAATAATTCTGGTCTGGCAATAGTTAAGGAAATATTCATAGTGAACATAAACTTGACCTGGGTCTAAAAGAAAGTATGGGAATGTTACTGACAGAGAAAAAGGGAAAGGACATTTGAGGGAACGAAAAGGTAGAGATAGCTCTAGACAGCATCACCCAAAGCAAGGAAGTGATGATAAACATAATGGTACAATGTGTTTATGAGAGAGAAAGAAGAATGACTTGGGAAGGAATGTTTGGGCCTTAGCATCAGAAAAGAGCAGGAACCCCAAGTTTCTACTAATCGAGTTGTGGTGTCAATGAGAGATTAAATTTGGGGAAGATCTAAGTCATTAATAAGTTACAATACTAATTAGGTAAAGTAAACTGAAATGATAAAGATATAGATAGAGAGCTAGATATAGATATGTATATATCTATATCTTGTAACTTGCATATATATATATATATATTCTATGCATTCATAATATTATACTTACATTCCATTTATGACAGTAATTCCATGAAAAAGGCTGTAACTCTTTCATCTGTAAAATAAAGGGAGTGGATTAAGTGAACTCTGAGTCTCCTTCCAGCTCTAAAAAAATGATTCTGTGATTGTGGGCATAATTATTCATCTAAATTTTTATGCTAAGATTTTGTAAAAGCTCTGAAGGTATGAAAATTGATTCATATCTTAAGAGATATGAAACTCCATCTCTAGGCTTTATTGATTCTCTGTGGGCTTCCCAAAGAAGATCTTGGCCAGTTGTTTCTCCTCCTGTTCTTATCTCTAGGAAGGCTATATTTTTCAGTCTTCCCACTATTTAAAATGATATATTTAAGTTCTTATGGAAAACAAACCTTTTCTGGCTCAGCTTGCAACAAAACCTATTAAATTATTTTTTAATGTCTTGGCATTTCAGAAATTGAATTGCTGAGTATAAAAAAAGTCACAGTATAGACCAGGCCTTCTTAAACATTTTCCACTCCTGACCCCTTTTTGTGTTTTGACAGCATTCATTGGCATTACATGGCCTGAAGGCCTGCACAGGGCAAAGTGAACACACCTTGTGTTCAGAACGAAGGTTTCAGTGAAGTTGCGCACTGGAATATGGGCAAGTGCTGCCAGAAACTCCTTGGATTCATTATGCATTTGATTTTTAACGGATTTTTGGTCATTGCATGCTCAGAAAACTTTCACTGTTACCAAATTTTTCACAACCCCATGTGAGGTCACAACTGCCCCACAGTTTAAGAAATGCTGGTATAGACTATGTTATTTAATAGAACTTCAATGCTGGAAAATGATCTGAGTTTCATCATTCATGTTGATCTGATTTAGTTGTTTTTAAAAAACCTCTTCCATTTTTTGCTTCATCTATCTCTTTTTCTGATCAGATTTGGAGACATATGCAAAACAGTTTTGCAGATATAACAAGTATATTTTCATTTACAGAGAAACAGGAGGAAAAGGCAACCATATGTCTCCCACATAGTGGCACCTATAAAGGCACAGTAACACAGATGATTTTCATGATAAGTTATAAGAAAAGAAAATGCTTTTTATACTTTTTTTAAGGTAATATGTTTCAGATTGTAGAGAAGCAATACAATATAGTGAATAGAATTCATTGGGATTAGAGTCAGGAAGTGTTGGGTTCGAATCCTACCTCTAACATCTACTAGCTTTGTGGTCAGAGGCAAATAACAAGGTCATTAAACTTCAGTCCAAACCTTATGAGTCACCTATCAAGTTGTAGACAGACTGTGATTTATGGTAATCTGCTGAGAAAGTATCATATCTTTAGCATGTGAGCATATGTTTCAGCAAACTGCCGGGTTTGGGTACATCAAGAAAAAATAAAAACTCAAATCTTCAAAAAAAAAACCATTTATGAGAAACTCCCAACCAAATCACAGTGATTCAGCAAATTTACATTCTCAAATAACTTAAAGCATTTTTTTTCTATTTCATTTTTTGGCAGATTAAAAATGGATTATATTCAAATTTCCATTGGAATCTTTTTAAATGTTGAAAGACAAAAAAGCAGGTGACTGTTAATGTCTTATTAGTTAATATACTTTAAAGTCTTTAATGTTCTAATGAAGTTAGAGTTGTTGATTTATTTTTTGGAGAAACTTCCATAGCAAAAGTATTTACTTGTTACATTATGTAGTATGTGTGTGTGTCTGTATATCTGTGTTTGTGTGTGTCTATGTGCATATACAGTTCATTCCCAGTAGGGCAGGTTCCAATCTTAGATAAGGTATGAATTTAACTTGTTATAATGAAGTTTGTAGATGATGAGTTTAAGCAGGAAAAAAAAAAAATCAACGATTGACCTGACAACCACCTTGATGATGAGTTCGTGGTTATTCATACATGCTTGAGCTCTATTCTTCATCTTGGCCTTTAAAGAAAGGGTTGGAGGGCCATAGAGACAGAGGGAACCAAACCCAGGGAAATATACAAAAGGGATACCAAAAGATGTGAACTCAATTCTCTGGAGGCCCTTTCAGTTCCTTTAAGAAATTTCCAGAGGTTGGCAGAGGAAAAACGACAAAAATTTTCGCAGGCCATGTCTCCTGAAACAATCAGAGGAGTGCCTAGATCAATCTGGAGCAATTGCTAAGGAACAGTGTAAGACAGGACTACAATATGAGTGTACAAATGGGAACCTTGCCTTTCACTATTACTATGAATGATGGAGTCTGTGAAGATCTAAGGAAAGCTTATTTCTCTATGGCAATTCCTTTTTTTTTCTCCTTGTGGGATGTGATCCTCAGTCTCTCTCTTTTTTTATGGGCAGGGCAATTGGGGTTAAGTGGATCCTCAATCTCAGAGTAGTACTAGAAATCTGGAGTTCCATAAAAGTCTTTAAAGGAGGTAGGTTGCCCACCAGAGAAGAAATAGGGTTGCCTTGACAATTTTTAGCCGAAGATATTTGGTGTGTGTGTGTGTGTGTGTGTGTGTGTGTGTGTGTGTGTGTGTGTGTGTGTGTTTTGTTGGGTTTAATAACATCTGCTCAATATTATGATCTCAATTTATAGTCTGAGTTATGTGTGAGAATTTACAGCATTTTTGCTTTTTGGTTGAAGTCTAGATGGGAGCCAAATTCTGATGTTCCTGACGGAAATATCATATGGAAACATGAGAAAAAAAACAGAAAGATATTTGAAAGAGAATACCTGAGTCTGTAATTTCAGACATTCAGTTCTAGGGTATATATTAGATATGTACAAAAGTAAAGCACTTTGTAAACATTAAATTACCACATACATGTAGCTATTATCCCAATTACTTATTATTTTTAAAAATAAAAAGGACTTTTATGTTAAATTAAAGATTAAAAATAAAAGAATTTGGCTTCTTAAAAGTTAGTAATTTGTGTTTCTCTTTAAAGTGAATGAAGTTGTATCTGGAAACCCAGAAAACTAGTCATAGACACATAGAATTAGCCTACATCAGTCTTCTAGAAGAGTTGAGATATTCACCCATTACATCAAGCATGGTGCAATTAAGCCATAAGACCTGAAATTAGCAGTATCAGCTATTTTCATTTCACATTCACATCACCCAACATGTAGTTTATATTTGCATGAACCAGACCAAGTACACCCCAACTTTCACAGTCCAGTCAGCTCAGCTAAGGATTTAGCAATGTACCGAAGGACTTGTGTCTTCCTTCTCCCTCCTATCGGTATCTGTTTTGTCTGTCCATTTCTATCTCCATATATCTCTCCCTCACTTTCTCCTCTCTTTGTCAGGCTAGCCAAGCCAGTTGGTGCAAATTGATATAACCTTAGTCACAGGTTCAGGTAACTGAATAAATTACTAAATGAGTATTCCTAGAATATTTTTATAGAATCACAAGATCAGAAATTTAGAGATGGAAAGGACCAACATTCTACTCCAAAATTCTCATTTTACTGGTGAGCAATCTGGGGTTCTGACTTGTACAATGTCCAATGGCAGAGAATAAGGATTAGAAACCAGATCCTCCAATGATAAAACCATCATCCTTTCTGCTTTCTCATACTGACTCCTTGTTTCCCCATGAATGATCGTCTATGGAATTTATTCAGCAGTGGGAGGAAGCAAGTTAAAAGCCAGGTTAAGGCAGAAAGATTGTGCAGTCAATAGAGCACAGGACTGGAATCTGGTCTTATACATTTACTAGCCACATGACCCTGAACAAGTCACTTAACTTCTGTCTTCCTCAGTTCCACATTCTATAAAGTAAGAAAGACAAAAGTACCTATTTGGGGGAGGGTTGTGGGGACAAAATAAGATATTTTTCTAAAGCACTTTATAAACCTTAAAATGCTACATAAATGTTAACTTCTATAAAGTAAATAGGGTTGTAGATTTGGGTCAGAGGACCTAGTTGTAATATTAATAGGGGGAAGGGGTTGTAAGATCTTCCTAGCCTGGGGGCGGAGCCAAGATGGGGCTGAAAAGCAGGGACTAGTGGGAGCTCCCCACCAAGTCCCTCCAAAAGTCTATTTAAAATGGCTTTGAACCAATTCTAGAACTGCAGAACTCACAGGGTAGCAGAGGGAAACAGGGCTCTAGCCCAGGAAAGCCTGGATAGTCTTTGGGTAAGGTCTATCCCACACGGAGCTGGGAGCAGAGGGGAGCAGAGCTGAGCAGAGCAGAGCGTGGGCAGCGTTGACTAACCAGACCAGGAGCTGGGCAGGGCAGGCCCTAGGGCTCTGAATCAGTGAGCTGCAACAGTTACCAGACTTCTCAACACAGAAACACTAAAGAAAACAGAGAAGGTTAGTGGGAAAAGCGGCTGGGGACTGGGATAGAGTTTGCGGTTCAGCCACGGCCCCCAGGCAGTGGAGGTGGGGCAGCTACAGCACTACAGCTGCAATTACTTCTGGCTCCAGGCCCACTTGGTGGGAGGAATTAAGTGGAAGATCAGAGCAGGAGTAAAAAGCCTGCTGAAGATCTAAGTCCAGTCCAGGTTGGGGGTTCTTGTAGGTGTAGGAGGAGTGCTGGTGAGGCAGATCTGGCACATCCC
>JAQQSZ010008493.1:0-13027 GCA_028646595.1 Phalanger gymnotis | reverse complement strand
CCCCCCATCTCCTTTTCTCTTACTTTCTTGTAGGGCAAGACAGATTTCCATATCCCATTGCCTGTATATCTTATTACCTAGTTGAACATAAAAACTTTTTTTTGAACATCTGCTTTTAAAACTTTGAGTTCCGAGAGCTCACTAATTATTAAAAAGAATTTTAGACATACATTTTCCATTTTACATTATATAAAAGGTAAACTGTCTGTCCCTATAAATCCATTATAATCAGCCTTTGGTATCTACCTTATGTTTCTCTTGGTTCTTGTATGTTGAATCTTCTATTAAATTCAGGATTTCTTTTAATAAAATTTTGAAAATCTGAGAGTTTATTAAATGTCCATTTTTTTCCATTCAAGATAATACTTAAATTTGCATGGTATGATATTTTTGGCCAGAGCCCAGGTCTTTTGCTTTTCAATATATTGTGTTCCAAGACCTGGGGTCCTTTAGTGTCTCTGCTGCTAGTTCTTGGGTAATTCTAATTGTGGCACCATCATATTTAAATTGTTTTAATCTTCAAGCTTTTAATATTTTACCCTTGATCTGGGGGTTTCAGAATTAGGCTATAATATTCTTATGAGTTTTCCTCATAGGATCTCTTTGAAGTGGTGATTGATGGATTTTTTTCTATTTCTTTAATGCTTCAGAACAATTTTCTTTAATTATTTCTTCTATAATTGTGTCAAGATTCCTTTTTTGATCATAACTTTCAGCTAGTCTGTTTATTTTCATATTTTCTCTTCTTCATGTATTTTCCAAATCTGTTGTTTTTCTTATAAGATGTTTCACTTTCTCTTCTATTTTTTCATTATTCATGTTTTGTTTAATTATTTCTTGATTTCTTATAATTTCTCTGGATTCGCTTTGCCCAATTCTAATTTTCAAGGTGTTATTTTGCCCCTTACGATTCTGGGTCTACTTTTCTAATTGGTTGACTTTCCAATCATAACCTTATTGTCTTTCTTGGATTCTTCTTCTTCTATTTTTTTTTTTTTTTAGTTTTTCCTCTACCTTTTTCATTTGATTTTTAAGGTCTTTTTTTTTAAAAGATATTTTATAATTTCTTTTTGGGAAGAGATCATTTGATGTTATGCTTTGAAGGTTTCTTTACTTCAATATCTTCCTCTGAAGATGAACCCTGGTCATCTTTATTCTTGTAATAGTTGTCTATGGTTGGATTCTTTCTCCTTTGCCTGTGCTTTTTTGTGGTAACAGCTTGATTTTTGTGACCAGCTCTAGTCCTTGGGTGTGGGAAATGGTGCCTCTTGCCGCAGATCTTCAGTTATACCCTCTAGCATGGAGCCCAAGCCAAACCTCCAACCTCCTTTAAGTGCCCACAGCCAAGGGCTTTCTGCCCCACTGCTTCTGCACTCACCCAATGTGTGCTGGTTCCTTCTCACCCCCACCACTCCTAGCAGTACAGCTGGGTCTGGTGTTCCTCATCAGCAGAGGTTCCCTCAGTCTTTCTGGGCTCAACTGCCCAACTCCCCTCACTATCCCAGGGTGAAAAGTTCCTGTGGCTGAGGCCTAGGCAGCTTCTCAAATCAACTAACCCCAGGACTTGCTGCTAGTTGTTTAAGCTGCTTACTACTTGTTAAAATGGAGCCTAGCCTTGAGGTGTTTACTCTTCCCAGGGCCCAAAACTTGTCCTAGGATTTTTCTTTGGATCTTCCCAAATTGTCCCAGGAAGAACTCAGTTGTGCTTCTATTCTTCTTTGTCTGCTTTGTTCACTCTAAGGAGCTATTTTAACTCTTTTGTGGGGGAAAATCTTCAGAGCTTGGAACTTTCTGACCTACTCCACCATCTTCCCAGAATCCTCTCGTGGAAAATGTTTTGTAATTGTGTCTGTGTAGTTTCTGGGTTTGTCTTGGCAGGTAGTATTCCAAGTATTTTGTATTTTCTACAGCTATTTTAAATGGATTTTTTTTATTTTTCTTGTTGCTGGACTTTGGTGGTAATAAATAAAAATACTGATGATTTATTTGAGTTTATTTTATATCCTGCAACTTTGCTAAAGCTGTTCATTATTTCAATTGATTGGCTTTTTATGAGGAAAAATGTACTTTCTGAATTGTTCTACATTTTAATATCAAGGTGAAAAGGTATTTCATAGGGTATTTTGTTTTTTTATGTTTAAGACTGATTTCAAGTCCTGCCTTTGACACCTAGTGGCTTTATGATATTAGAAGAGTCAAAATTTTTCATTGTTCTAGGCAACTATATTTAGGTTCCAGAAAAAGTGCTGATTTGCCTCACCAGAGGGAGTTTCCTCATCTGGGAGTTCCTTATATCAATAAAAATTTCAGGTTCCATCCCTATCATATGTTTTTGGTATTCTCAAGCCATGGTAATTGTAACAACCGAGCAGTACATAGGTTGGGGAAGCAGTACCTTGGGAATTAATAGTACAGTTATCCTTACCACATCATCACTTTGCCCATCACGATTTCCATATGTCTGAGGTCAGCATAAGAAAATAAATGGGAAATTTTGGGGAGTTTTGCAGAAGCCACAGACAACATGCCAAGGCCAGCTGATGACATGGAAAAAAACTTTAGAAATTCAAAAAATATCAACATATTTTATCTTTTAATACCATAATAATTGAGACTTCCTCTCTGGTATGAAGGAAAGATGAAAAAACAATTTATGTGGATTTTTGAGATTGTGGGGGTGGCACACCCCTAGCCTCTGTGATATGAAATAGATAACTATAGTAGACTATGAAATAAACCAAAGTAGATTATGGGTCAAAAGCCCTGAAACCAACAAAAGTCAAGTTCACCTAGAAATCTAGAACCTAATTTGTTAGGGCATAGTGCCAAGAGGGTGAATCTCTCCATAACAAAGCAAATATGAAGTTCTAGAATGTAGAGTCAGTAAGACAAACAAGTCTTAAAAGTTTTTTTTTTCTTTTTTAAGTGCAGTAAAACAAATAGAGATAGTTGGAAACAATGACACTGATCAGTTAAAATACCAATTTGAGTCTGATACGAGGTCAGGACACCTTTGGCTCTTGAAACCTTTTCTATTTCTCAATGCATGAGTAACCGTGGGAACACAGCTCTATTAGGAAGATGATTGCAGTCAGCATAAGATTCAGACACCTATGGATACGTTCTGATGTTGAACAGGGCTAGGAGGGTCAACACACAGGTAAGATATGAAAATCATCTTTTTTCCTATGTGAAGTGAGTATTTCACCAACATTCAGAAGAAATTAAAAAATAAGACTTTTCCTTAACCCAATCATGAATATTTTTTGTTGTTTCCTCATTTTCAGTTGAGTCCAACTCTTCCTGAGCCCATTTGAGGTTTTCTTGGCAAAGACACTGGAGTGGTTATTTGCCATTTTCTTCTCCAGCTCATTTTACTGATGAGGAAATTGAGGGATACAGGGCTAAGTTACTATCCCAGGGTCATGTGTATGAGGCCAAATTTAAACTCAGGTCTTCCTTACTTCAAGCCTGGATCTTTTTCCACTGTGCCACCTAACTGGCCACATGAATATTAATTTATTCTTGAATATTAATGCGTGTGTGTTTTTTTCCTACTTGATACAATGTTTTGGAATAATGTCTTTAATTTTATGGATGGAGACAAATGGAAGGTTTCAATAAACCACCCTGGGTAACTAATTTATTTAACACATGTACATGTGTAAGTCCTCCTTACTATAAATACAATTAATGATCTTTCAATACTCAGAAGGCAGAATTATTTCATAAAGATCTCTGGAAATTGTACTTGTAACAAGATGTTTGATTTAATGTTATAGGATCAACAATTATACATTTATTGATAATATAACTGGGTTTTTGTGTGTATAAACACACACAAACATGTATATATATTATATGTATATGTATATATGTATATATATATATACACACACACACACACACACACACATATATGGAGACAGAAAGAGAGAGAGAGAAAGAGAGAGAGCTCTATTTTCAACAGTGTCTAGTTATAAATCTCTGGCTAACAGAATTTTCATATATTTCATATAACAGAGAATTTTTAATTGGTTAATGTTAGGATTGAGGTAGATGTGTAGGGTCAATGATGCCATAGGACTTCTGTTGAGATTTTAATTTTTAAAGACTAACTATATAATAAAATTACAGGGAGTTTATAACATGTAGAGTTTGAATGAGACTAAGATAAATGGTGTGGTGACTAGAACTCTGATCCAAGAGCCAAGAAAACTTATCTTCCTCTTTGATTTTCATTATCCTTGGGTTTCCTTTGTGGTCCCATGATTTTATGGATTTATTTTATAGATTTTAACCATTTAAATTATGGATTTAAAATCATCATTTTAATAAGGGGTCCATGGGCTTCTCAAGGATGCCAAAGGGCTTCATATCATACTAATCTTCCTTAATAAAGGAGAGTTAATAGCTCTTTCAAAGCCACTTAACTCTGTATCTTCAGTTTCCCCATCTTTAAAGTGAGTTAGAGAGGGAAATATGCTTTTGCTGAATAAAACCCCCAATGATGCTTTAAAGAGTTGGACACCCACTGAACAATAAGAACAACAAAATATTGAATCATGGTATTTAGGCCTGGGAAGGTTAAAGATTATTATTCTGTTTAACTCTCTAATTTTTTTTATATGAGAAAGTGATTTAATCATTATTTGATGAGCTATTTATAAGTCCCTGTGAAACTAGACAATAGAAAGTAATTGTTCATTTTGAAATTCTGAAATCTTTGCTTAATGGAGAAATACTCCATACATGCTTTAGATTATTGCTGTAGAAATATTTCTACCATGTTGTGTTTTCTTATTTAATTTATTTTATTTTTTAATTTATGCAACAAAATAAGCATTTCCATATAATACTATGATAAAAAAGATGATTGCACATAAAATTATGAATCTATTATCTACAACTTGATATTCTTTTTAAATATAAAGAGATTATATCATTATTCCTTTTTTTTCCTTCCTTCTCCCCACCCCCAAAAGACATTTATTAAACACTTACTATGTACCAGCCACTTTGCCCCTAGTAGAGACTATAGTACAAGGAAACGGTTTTTAATAATTCCACTGATGTCAATAACAGACCTGTGTGAGTTTCCCTGTTAGACAGAGGACTAGACTTAGACTGTGAGCTTCTACAGCAACTTATCATATCACCACCTGGAATTACAGGAACAAAATATTTCAACAATTTTTTAAACATTTAAGTAATTATTGCATGCTACTCAGTATTAAGTGTTGGGAAAGATACAAAAAAAATATAATACTCACAAGTCACTGTCCTTGCCTTTGCAGAGTTTATAATACAGTAACTCTTTTTGTTCACATAGGTGGGCACACTGGATAGAGCATTGGACTTGGAGTCAGGAAAACTTGAGTTTAAATCTGGCCTCGGACACTTTGTGTCTGAGCTATGTGACCATGGGCAAGTCACTTTACCATGTTTGCTTCAGTTTCCTCATATATAAAATGAGCTGGAGAAGGAAATGGCAAAGCATTCTAATATCTTGGCCAAGAAAACCCCAAGTGATATAATGAAGGATCAGAAATGACTGAACAACAATTTTTAACAAAAATTAAAATTTGTGAAATGAGTCATAATAAACAATAACCATGTAATATTGAGGAAAGGTACACAGTATCTTTTTTCTTTTCTTCCTTCCCTCTTTTCTTCCTTCCTTTTTTCCTTCCTTCCTTCCTTCCTTCCTTCCTTTTCTTTCTTTTTTCTTTTTTTCCATAATCCATGGCTTGGTTTGAGATGGCTTGTTTCTGAGTCTCAATTTTGTAATTCCTTGTATTTTTTTCTCTTTACATTTATATCTCAAGCTTTGTAGTATTGCTCTCTGGAGGGTTTTAGCTGTAATTAATATCACTCTTTTTGCCCTGACCTATTTTCAACTGAAAGCCAGTCTTCCCTGAGCTGACTTCAGAGATTCAAGCCTAAAAGCTCTCCAAATCTCTGCTAAAACCCTGCATATTTCTCAGCACAGAGATTTAAGATTTTTCTTACTCCAAAAAGCCCAAGTTGTAATTTCTCTCATGTAATGATTTAATCATTTCACTTGTACTAAAGACTGTTTTAAGCTAGTCTACAAGTTCTCTCATGATAGTTTTTGACAGTGAATTTAAGAAGTCAGCTTTAGATGTTGGCAGCCCCTTCAATATTTTACAAAGCACTTACTCATCACAGATCTTTCATCAAAACATGGATTCTCTTAGAGCTGCAATTTTTCACAAAGAGTTCAGAGGGTACATATCGAAAAGTAGGTGATATGATGAACCTAATCTTGAATGATAGAATTACTAGGATATTAAAATACTATTAAGAGACTATTTTGCTTCTTGCTGTAAAATGTAAAAACCAAAACAAATAAACCACAACAAAGAAAGCCATGCTTCCCCCAAATCTAAAGCCTTATGTTCATAGTCAAGTGCAGATTGATTTAAAGATTTCAATAGAAAATCTTATTTTTGATGGGGCTTCAAGCGCCACCATTCAACATATGACATGATCTTTGATCATTTGATCAATACTAGTTTAAGAAAAGATAAAATGACCTGTCTCCAGAAGTCAATGTCATCCACAAAGGGACCAATCCTGAGGCTTCTAAACAATTTTTAATACAACTGAAAGTGTTTTACTCCATCACTTCAGGAGAGATCAATGTACAGATATCTGTCATTTGCTTTGCTGGTGACTTGGTCAGGAGAAAACATACCTACCTATGGTGGGATTTTAACCAAGTCAAAATAAAACTTTGTCTAAGATAGGTAAGCCTTAGTTACTCAGTCAAAGATAATGATTGGGTAATTATGATAAAAAGAGCCTTGGGTTATGACGTTAAGGTAGGAGTGGGTAGTAGAAAGAGATAAATAATAACTTACTTTTTTACTAAGAATTTGAGGTGGACAAACTGTTTTATTATTACATTGAATCTTAATAATCCTATAGAGTAGATAGGACAAGAATTATCTTCTCTGTTTTGGGGGTGAGAAAATTAAGGCTCAAATACCTCATAGAATCATACATATTCAGAGATGAGAGGGTCCTCAGAGGTCATGTATTTCAAATTCTTTATTTTGCAGGTGTGGAAACTGAGGCAAAGAGAGTATAATTGATTTTCCTGTGGTCAGACAAGTAGTAGGGATCAGTGTATCTAGGTTCTAGTTGCAATGAAAAAGAATAGATGATTTCTAAGTTTCCTACTAGCTCCAACATTCTATAATTCCACTTTCCTTTTATCTTACTACTGCCTTTTTCTGGACTTCCAGGCCCATGGCGACTTAATATGATCTTATATGACCTATTTTATAAATCTCCATGTTTACTGGGTTTTTTTAACTTAGAAGAGAAATGAAGTTGTGGCAGCTAGGTGGTGCAGTGAATAGAGCACCAGCCCTGAAGTCAAGAGGATCTGAGTTCAAATCTAGTCTAGTCTAGAGAAATGAGGTGCAGAAGTATCTTCTCATGTTCTTTTCATTACGGTTAGCCCTCGACATTCAACAACATGAGCTATTTGTAATCAAATCTAGGCCTCTTTTCTTTTCTAAAAGGGATAATTCTTCCCCAGCTCTGATACTTCTCATATTTAAATCTTTAAAGGTATATTTTAAAAAAATCAAAACAAACAAAACAAAGTAAAAGCTATTTTAAAAGGCAATGAATTTTACACACATAGAGGAATGCATCTCACCTGCCTCAATCAGCCCCCACTGAGGCTTGAGGGGATTTAGGGGAATGCAGAAGCTGTGCCTATCTCAACTGACCCCATCAACATGTAGGGGTAGTTACCACCCCCTCCCCCTGCCACCACCACCTTGCTTACGACTCACCCCTATGGGAAGGGTGATTAGGGAATGCTGTAGGAGGGAAGGAATACAATTCAGCTCAGCACAGATTCTTTCTTTGAAACTTATCTGAATACTGCTGTTTCTCTGGTTCCTCCCATTATCCTCATTCACTTTCACATCCCTCCAGTACCTAGCATGTTAGGCAATAAGCCTGTTCTGATTCATCCCTCAGCAAGCCCAAGCTTTTCAATTTCAGGGTAGTCAAGTTCCACTATAGGAGCTCAGGTCTTCACAACTGACAACACTGGAAGATACAGACATTGATGAATTCAAGACATACATAATATTGACAGCAAAGTAGAAGAGTAATTCCCATATTCCTTCTGTGGAATATTGTTTAAATAAAGCTATTGTATGTAGTCAGAATCCCTTCTTCTCTAACAGCTTGTTCAGGTCAGACCTTAAAAGAAAACATTGGGTGATGAAACAAGTTCACCTTAACCCTGTGACATTTCTCAAAATATCAAAATATTGATCAGAAACATTCCAGGGGACAGCGTGTTTAGCTTTGGTCAGGAGTTTTCACTGTTGTATGTCTGCTCGCTGTGTTTATTTGTTTTAATGGATCCCATTGGCAGTCAGTCAGGTGAAGTCTATGGACTCACTCCTCAGAATAATGTTTGTAAGTGTGTAAAACCAAATGCAAAAGATTTCAAAGAAAACAAATTATTTTAAAATATGTCCCAGAGTGAGGAAGACTGTAATCAACTGGGGTCTATTGACCAGACTAATAACTACATTAATTTTGATTTAGTGATGAGAGTAAATGACATCTCACAAATTTATAATAACTAATGTGATATGAAAATATCTGATTTCTATTGATGACAAAGTAACAGGTGCTGCTAATACTACTGAGTTTATTGCCCTCATTTATAGTAGAAGGAAATGCTAAGTTCTAGAGATTAGTAAAAATTAAAATCTAAATCCCTTTCCTCTCCCATATAAATTCACAAACCTCTTGGGAGTCTATGGACGCCAGGGTAAGAATTCCACAGTTAGATTATGAAGTAGTTATTTTATATAAACCTTTCTGATCCAAAAACTTCAGAAAGCAAATGAATTATATAACAGATAGAAAGTAACTGTACCTGACCCTACACCATTAGAATAGAGAAACATTTTATGAGCTAAAAAAAGTAACAATATAGAAATTAAACTCTTAGAACTCCCCCTCAATGATCTCTCCTCTAAACTTAAATCACACTCCAGTTGTGAACAGTACAAGCAAGCTCAGAGACCTTCACTTTGTGGTCAAAAATTTAAGGGGTCTTACTAATCTGATCATTTCAGAGACAGCCTAAAGTTTCCAATCTTACACCACAAGAAGAGGTAGACACAGATTCTGATGAAAAGGAAGGGAAAGGAAATGCAATTGGATGCAAGTTATAGGCAATGAAGAGCTAGCTAGTAGGATAAAAAAAAAGATCTGTGCCCAAGGGAAAGGGGGAGGAGCTGATTATCAGACTAAGGGGAGGATAAAAGGCAAGAGGGAAACAAGATGCCAGTGACTGGGCTTACAATAGAAATTCTGAAAGAACCAAAGCCAAGGGGGAACCCCCCCCCAAAAAAAACAACTCTCTAATTTAATTCTAGTTCACAAATATATGAACCAACAGAAAGGCTCACAAAACAGAAGAATGAATTAGTAAAAACTCAAAGAGGGGTCAAAATGCACTGAACATGCATTTTATTATGAAGGAAAATTATACAAAATTCTTTGGTGCAAAAGAGAATTTTTCGGACTTCTCAGAGATCATTAATCAAAACAAAACAAAATTCTGAAATAGTTAAGAAATAATGTCTTTTAAAATAAGGTATAAGGAATTAAATTTTGTTGAAAATCAAAATTTTCCATATAAATTAAGCTTACACACACATGCAGACACACAGACACGCACACAGACACACAGACAAACACACACAGACACAGACACAGACACAGACACACACACACACACACACACACACACACACCCCAGAAGGGCCCTGAACTTTGAAGACCTGAAGGGAAATGTCTCCCAAGAAACAGAGAACTGTTTCATAAATAACACATGGGAGGCACTAGAGTTTTTGGACTCTGTCCTCTAACAGGTTCACTCTTGATCTGGTCAGACATGAAGCACAGGAACACAGCTTTGGAGGAGTGAATAATCTTACTTTATTCTAGTCTATACTTCTCAAAAGGAATTTTCTGATAATGGGAGCACTAACTCCTACAGCATTCCCTAATCACCCTTCCCACGGGAGTGAGTGAGAAGCAAGGTGGAGGTGGGGGAGAGGGGCAACTACCCCTATGTCTTGATGGTGTCAGTTGAAAACGGCACAGTTTGTGCATTCCTCCAAATCCCCTCAAACCTCAAGGGGGGCTGGTTGAGACAGATAGATGCATTCCTCTATGCATTATTGAAATCCCAAATGGCTTCCCCCATGGGTTTCCCTATAGATTCCCCACTCACTGGCCAGTGCCCACTTGTTTTATAGGGCAACAGACAAACAAGGCATCTTGCCAAAATGAAGCTCACAGGTTAACTTTAGCAATATCATCATTCTGAAAAAAGCATAGTAAATATCATATTATGTTACCCCTTATTTCATTGTGTAGTCTTAGTAGGACTGTCTATCACTATAATTCTAGGAATTACTATCTAGAATCCTTGGGGCTATCCTGGGAGTTATTATCTAACACCTGGAAACTAGACATGGCCATGGCTATGGACCCTGGGAAACTATAAGAAGGATAACAAAATCCTCCTTACATACAAGGACCTGAAAGAAGAAATGGTAGATCTGGGATTCAAAAATAAAGAACTGGAAGAAAATAATGCAGAAACAAAACAAAAAGAAACAATATATTAATTTCACACAAGTGAAAGTAATCAATCTTATAGGAAGGATAACAAGAAATCAATTAAAGATCTTATGTTTCTCAAAAGAACATGAAAAGAAAAATAAAATATGAATACAATAAAGCAAGCAATAATATGAG
Source organism: Phalanger gymnotis (assembly GCA_028646595.1). Classification (NCBI taxonomy): domain Eukaryota; kingdom Metazoa; phylum Chordata; class Mammalia; order Diprotodontia; family Phalangeridae; genus Phalanger; species Phalanger gymnotis. The sequence goes on along the minus strand of JAQQSZ010008493.1, from coordinate 2,185 downwards.
AGAATTGCTCAAAATATGTGAATGTAAACAACATAGCACTGATCCCATTGCCAGCTCTTTAGATCTGTAAATGCAGAGAGATTAAAGAAACAAGTCTATTGAAAATCTAAGGGGAAGTCAAGGTAGAGAGACTATCTTGGTCAGATTCTCCTAATGACAATGCCATGCTTGTAAATCTTTGACTGTTCAGTAAGAGAAGAGTATCCATTTATTTTGTCTAGATTGGCAATATCCTGCCAACTTACTAGGATAATAGCCCTAAAACAAAACAAGCAAACATGCAAAAAAAGCACTTTTTTTCCTTGACACTTCTCCAATGTCTGGCTGCTGTAGCTATTAAAAGGATATTCTGATAATTACCTGAGATCTACTAGAATTTGGCTAAGAAATGTTATTCCTTAGCACTCCAAATCAGGCAGCAATGATGAATAATGACATGGAAAGTTTGGAGTAGTTCTCTCATTCATTTTTTCTGCTCGTCAGTGTATACCTGCACATGCACTAACACTATGATTATCTTCCTCAAAATACCTTCAATAACTATGTTCCTTCCTTTTCATATGATTGGTGAGAAGGTTCACTATTTGTGCTCTGCTTTGGGGAACCCATCCTAATAGACATCATTCAAACTTCCAGTTGTAAACAACTTGTATTCTCACAGTATCAGAATTCAAGTCATTTACCACAACTTGAATGGAAAACTGATTTTGGTACAAATCAGCTTAGCATTAAAATCCTTCTCATTCTGGCAACAGCCTACCTTTCCAAGGTTGTTTCACATTATCCAGCTCCATGGACTTTCTATGCCAGCCAAATTGGCTTGCTTGCTCTCCCTCAAAATTGGCATTCTTTATCCCATCTCTATGGCTTTGCAGAAATTGTCTGCCTATAATTTAATCTCTTCTCACCACCACCACCCCTGCAAAACAGGTCTTTTTTCTTTGACAGAGTATTTTTTTTTTCCTTTCATTTTAGGGAAAGAAGTTGGAGGCTATAACCTTATAAATTTCAAAATGTCAGGAGCCATCTGGAAGTTGCGGAGTCCAGGAGTCTAGGAGTCTAACCGCTAAATTCATTCTGCGTTTTTTCAGCCCAGGTAGTAAAAATGCCACCATGAAGCAGGAATGACTTTCTGGACTTGTACAAACATTATCTGAGATGAGTCATTTGACATCAATGCTACATTTGGATTTTAACTTAGTGGAACCAATGTGATACAGAAACTGTGCTTAGTTTGAACCCAGTTGCCCCAGAAACTGAAATGGGACAGTGAACCCAGTGATTAGTGTGTTTGTACTTTTGTTCTTACAGTATCTTAGAGATACATATCCCTTTGTTAAATGAAATTAATGTTAATTGGTTAAATAGGAGTAGTGTTCTGTTCATTGCTGGCTAACAGTGAAGTAAACCATACCAGAAATGGGGACTCAAGCCTATGGTAATAGACACATTTCTCTCTCCAAGATATGCCTAGAACCCTGAGGGGGAGACACAGTTGATCTGGGTCTGGAACAGTGAACTTAGAATATACTTGCTACATAGGTCTCTCCTGCAACCTTGGTAATAGTATTCTTGCCTTCTTTAAATAATTATAGATACCTTTTATTTATTTCGAAGAATGTTTAGCAATATTTGCAATGAGTGCATAGAGCAATGGGCTTGGAATCAGGAAGACCAGAGTTCAAACCTGGCCTCAGACTATACTAGCTGTATGATCTTGGGCAAGTCAATTAACCTCTGTCTGCCTTAATCCACTGGAGAAGGAAATGGCACACCATTCTAGTTTCTTTGCCGAGAAAACCCCACGGACAGTACTAGAGTGCTATGATCCACAGGGTCATGAAGAGCAGAACAGAACTGAACAACAAACATAAGACCCAGGGTATTTGTACCCAACTTCCTTTAGAGGCAGCTGGTAACTCAGTACTGGACCTGGAGTTAAGATGACCTGAGTCAAATCCAGCCTCAGACACTTCCTATTTGTATAACCCTGGGCAAGTCAGTTAGTCTCTGATTGCCTGACAAAAGGATCCTCTGGATCCCCTGGAGCAGGATATGGCAAACCACTCCTTTGTCTTTGCAAGAAAATGCTGTGGACAGCTTTGGTCCATAGGGTCATGAAGAATCAAGAAATGACTGAATGACTGAATCACATTGTTTTTTGTCATTTGTTCTCAGAGGATCA
>JAQQSZ010008492.1:0-13027 GCA_028646595.1 Phalanger gymnotis | reverse complement strand
TTTTTGCTGCGGTGGGGCCTAAATAAATTTCTTGTTGTTTTCTCCTTAGAGAATCTCTCATACCTTGCGATTTTGGACCATTCAAACATATACATGATTATATTTGAGATCATAAATTCGGCCTTCCTACTACATCATTCCATAAAATTCCTCCTTTCCTTTATTGCTTGACTTAGATGTCAGGTCTTCCAGGAAGCCTTTCCTGAATGTGCAGCTAAAAGTGATACCTTTCTCCTCAAATTTCTCACAATGTTTTTCCTCCCTGGTATTCAGTATTCTCTCTTATGCTTAAAATATAAAATAGTTATATTTACATAGCCCATTCAATGCCCCTTCCACCAAATCGCAAGGCAGTTTCTGTGCTTTATATATGTTTGTATCCCTTAGCAGAATATCTTACAAATAAAAAAAAGAATTTAATTAATGTTCAGTGTTAATTAAGAAATTGGCATCAACATCAAATTCTTAGTAGTAATCGTAACATTACCCCAAATTGCAGAACTGGACAAACCATAAAGAAAGTGATTTGAATAAAGAAATTCTTTATATTTACATTTATATAGTTTTATATTTATATTTCTATAGTTTTATTTATATTTATATAGTTTTGTTTTGCCTTAGGTTTTGAATGACAGACTTTGATTCTTTTATATTGTTCTGGTCCATTCCCTTTTTATGTGATACTCTACTGCATTCTGTTGCATGAATGTAATTTGCAAGAAGAGACAGAGATTTGTAAATGTGGTGTAAAGGTACAAAAGAGGAGCAATATCCATATTAGATTGTTCTGTCTTCTGATTGTTTCATTTAGGCCTGACATTTTTCATTTTTAGTTGTTAAAATCAGTTATATTTCCTGACAATTAACTGGTACATAATATGTAATCCATGATTGTGTATTCAATCAAAATACAAAAGAGGAAAACTTTAAATATACTCATATTACCAAGTTTTTGAAAGGAAATTGACTTCACATAAGGTGGAGCTTAATTATTTGCAATTCAAAACAATTGAGAAGATAGGAGCCTTCAAAATCATTTCTGAAAATATTTTTCTTTATATTGTATAGCCATGAATTCTTTTATTTGGTATTATAAGTGTGCCTACAATTTATGTATCATAGAAAGTAAAAAAATCAGTGGACAAATTAGAAAATAATTTCATAAAATTATATAACCACAAATTTCAATATGCTATGGTGATAAAACCTTGATGCCTCATAGAAAACATTTCCCTTGGGTAGGTTTAGATTCGATGATACCAAAGTACTCCTCTCTCCAAAACCATTATCTATTTCTGTACTCCAAATTCAAGGGGCTAAATTCTCTCCCACTACCACAACAGACTGGCAGATGTGAACTTACTCAGCCCTCTTTAGTTTGCTGCTGTGGTTTTGTTATTGATGACAAATCAGATTCTATTTTGATAAAGGGAAAAAAAGAAAAGAAATTCTGTAGGATCCCTGTATTGGGTGCTAGGAGCTGTAGCACTTGTGATAATATCTGTCAATCATTTTTAGCCAAGAATCAATTCATGGTAATAAAAGCCAGGTCAAAAGTGGTGGAATTGATGACTTTTTTTGGCTATTGAGTTTACTTTGATTTACTGCTCCATCACTTGTTTTTCAACTGCTGATGCTGCCTTACAGCTATAGTATCATTCATTTTCTGCAATTGTCTTTATGCTCAAAGCTTTTTGTTTATCTCTGTTAATTCTTTTTTTGCATTGTTTTCATATGTTACATTGACACTTTGGCTACCAGAATACAAAATATCTAAAAAATTCAATTATTTGTATTTGGAATTATGTGGAGAAAGCTTACTGGTGATTGACTTTTTTCCCTCTTTTATCATGATATTTTAAATAAGCCTAACTCTTCTCCAAAACAAGTTTACGTAAATCTAATTAAGACTACAGCATTTAGCATGAAGGAAAGAAGGGCTATTTCATTCTCTTCCAGCATCCAAAAAAAAAAAAAATTGATGACTACAGTATGTTAACTTGCTACCTTATCATCAGAGCCCTAAAAAAGAGTCTTAGCTGGAACATGAAAATGTTAAGGTTATGTGTGTGTGTGTGTGTATTCATATATATATATATATATATATATATATATATATATATGAATGCCCATCAATCCACTTACATAGGAGTCATAGCTCCACCACTGCCCAGCAGAAGGGGATCTTATTACTAAACTCCATGTTTGTCTTTAAGAAGCAATTATAATTGCTGTTAAACTATAAGAATGTCCTAATAAAAATTCTACCAAGTTCAGAAGCTTCTGGATAGCATATGAAATTTTATGGAGAAATAAGTTACAAATATTCAGTGAAAGCTTCTTCTTCAAAAGCTCTCAGATAGATTAGTGACTAGTCTTGAATTCTGGCTTTCTTTATCCACATCCTCCAGGCTGTCTTTCTAAAAGCCACTAGAATAAGGGCCCACTAATAAGCCTTGGTAAAGTTTCATTTCTGACATTTTTTGAGCAGCTAGCTCCTTATGTATAATAATAAGCATTAGCCACAGCAACTGTGAAACTAAAGGTAGAGGGGGGATATGATTTATGTGCTACAAAAAGACACTGAATTTACAATCAGAATGTTGATTAATCTATAACAAAGACTTTTTATCTCTCTGAGACTTGGTTTCTTCATCTGTGAAATAGGTCTAACAAACACATCCATATGTGTTTGTCATCTTCGTCATCATCATCATCATCATTATCATCATCATCATCATCATCATCATCATCATCATCATCATCTTCCATTCTGTCCTGATAACCATCACCAACATTTCTCTTGCTTTGCACAATAAAGTAGAATAATCATATTTGAATATCAACAATAGTGGTTTAGCTTATAAAGGTAATTAAGTTTGGTTTCAGTCTTTGATATGTGGTAATATAGTACATTAGAGAATTTCTCATTTGGTTTCTCCTACATGAATTCCATCATTTTCCAAAATTTAATACCTTTCTAACTTTCATGCAGGTACTATAAAGGTGACTACTTACATAAATTGATATCATTGAATATTTCAGGGCAAGCATATATTTTTGCTCCCTAGATTTCACTTTTAAGTACTGCATGGAAATTTTAACACAATTATATAGAATTGATTGGCAGTCATTCATTTCTCTATAGGCATGGACCATTTATCCCCTTTGAGCTATGACTAAAGGAAAAGTTAATATAAAGGCAAAAAGCTATACCTCTCTCCCTTGACTTCCTGATGAAAAGGAAAGGTGTGTTGTTAGTATGCTCCCTATGATAGCTGATTTTTTGACTACAGAAAATATCTTTCATTTAGAACTACAGCTAGCAAATCAGAACATTGTAGCTTAAGCAATAACCTCAACAAAATCTATTTTTAAATATTATTCTTTTAAAAGGTTACTGATAAGTTGATGATTCCACTTGAGAATTCAATTCAAGAAAGATTGTTAAGCCCCTCCTGCAAGGCACAGTGCTAAGGTAGTTGAGTTACAAAGAGAGAATGGAAACAGTCCTGGACCTCTGAAAGGTTACATATATTAAGGATATGTGGGGATGTAAAACATGCACAGGCAAGAAAATGCAAAATATAAGCCAATTAATTTAAAAAAATGAATTTACAAGGGAGAGAGTAAGAGGGGAAAAAGAGGACAAAAATGCCTCAAGTAGGAGAGGACACCTGAATTGTATTTTGGAAAAAAAAAATCTGGGAATTACAAAATAGAAGAGAGGGAATGAATTTCAAACGTAAATGCACTCAATGTCATCTAAGTGGGAAGTAAATAGAATGTTATAGGGAGACAATAGCTGTCTCATTTAACCAGAACTGAGAATGTGTGAAGAGGAACAATAAAAAATAAGATGGGAAACACTGATAGGGTTGAGTTTTGAAGGGTCTTTAAGTACCAATATGAAGATCTTGTATTTTATCCAAGAGGCAATAGGAAGCTATTGAAGATTTTTGCAGATGGGTACAACATCATCAGAAACCAAGACCTAAATTTGGTTCTTTCCAAATGTATAATGCACATATACATTAATGTACATATAAATACATAAAATTAGTCTCACTTCCCTCTAGGAATTCTTCAACTTCTGGGAATACAGAATACAGAATTTACCTGAAACAGCAGAATGTAATGATCTCCATAAGAGATGTGTATTGAGAAGACCTAAATTAAAGTACTAGCACTGTCACCTCTTAATAACATGAAATCACTTATGCTCCCTAAGATTATTTCCTCATTTGTAAAACCTACTTCATAAGATTTTATGATTTAATAAGACAACAAAGAACAATGCACCACATAATAGTGAAATACCATAACAATTATGGCCATCATAATTATTATTATTTCCATTCTAGAGACCTTTATCAATATCCCTACCTAAAAGCACAGCAAACAAAAGACAAAGTCTGGCCACCAGACACTGTGGCCAAAGATCTATGGTAGGCTAGGTCCAGCATGAATGTACTCATGCTCATTTCCTGAAGCAATTATTCTTAAGAAAAGCTGTGTCTTGAGGAGAAAAATGGTAGATGGAGGGGTTGAATGACAAATGTTCAAGGTAATTAGCAAAGTCTGTAGATGTAAGACATTTATTTTTTATTTATTTTATTTTTGATTTATGCAATAAAGCAAGCATTTCTATAACATAGTACTATTAAAATGATTGTACGTGAAACTGCAAACCTACAATCAACAACTTGCTATTTCTTTCAAATATAAAACAAAATTATCATACATATTTTTTCTTTCTTTCAAAGTTATAGTTGCTATTTTTGTATTTCCCTCCATCTTTTTACTCACTATTTTCCTTCTCAGCCTGTCTTACATTCTATGCCTGAAACAATGTCTTCTACCTTCATCCTCTTATTCCTTATTTTACTCTCCCCTCTAAAAGTCCCTCCCTCATCTATTTACCCCATCCTCCTAATCTTAATCAATTTAAAGCTGCAAGAGGGATATGTGGAGTCATTGCCTCCTTAGTCTTATAGCTAGAGCATACAGTTTTTAAATCCTTTGATATCAGCTTACTCAGCAAGATGGTTAGCAATTTGTCCACAACAGCTGAGAATCATGGAAGCAAAAGAAGAAATGTCATGAAAATGTTCTTTAAGAACTTTCATATCAGGACAGTTTTATTTATTTACACTGCCTTAAGCACACTATATGTTGAAGATTTATTGGAGTTAAAATAAAGATCAACAAAGAACTGAATGTTAAATATTTATGATTGCTGTGCCAATAGCTGAAAAATGTCATTCATATTTATGTACTTTCAAAGTGTAATTGTATCTACACATATACATATATATTCATATAGATATATATATATGCACAAATATAGACTATATGTTTTTCTCAGTAGTACATTGTGTTCGGTCTTCATTTTCAAAGAGGACCATGATATCAGGGAGACAATGATGTGAATTACAGTTGACTTTGATTTGAGAGAAGGAGGGCTGTGCAAGGTCACCAGCCTCACTTTCTCCTCCAGAGCCTTCTGGGTCCAGTGGTCTGCTATTCACCAGGATGAATGGAGATGGCTCAGGATGAATTGGAAGACCCTGAACCTTTTAGGCTAAGGTCTTTTCATGTTCTCACTTGGAGTGAGGTAATGCCCATTCTGTGAATAGGCATCTATAAGAACTTAATCAAGGCATGGTCCCTTTAATCAAAACTCAAAAAAAAAAATCAAACTGGGAGGAGAAGACCCTCAGGTTTCCTGGCCATGAGAGAAACAGTTACTACTTAGTCGTACATATCACCTACACAAAAGCTGACCATGTATTAGGGCTTGAAAACCTCACGATCCCATGCAGAAAGGCAGAAATATTAAATGTGTCCTTTTCAGATCATGATGCTAAAAATTACATAAAATAAAGCACATTGGAAAGCTTGACTAAAATTTAATTGGAAACCAAATAATCTAATCCTAAAGAATGAGGGAGTCGCAACAAATCATAGAAACAATCCGTAATTTCATCAAAGAGAACAATGATGTTGAGACAACATACTGAAATTTATAGGATGCAGCCAAAGCAGTCTTTAGGGGAAATTTTATATGCTTAAATATTTTCATGAATAAAATAGAGAAAGAGGAGATCAATGAATTGGGCATGAATTTTAAAAAAAAAAGCTAGAAAAGGAACAAATTAAAAATCCGTAATTAAATCTCAAATTAGAAATTTGAAAATCAAAGGAGAGATTAATAGAACTGGAAGTAAGAAAACTATTGAACTTATAAATAAAAATAAGATCTGTTTTTATGTGAAAACCAATAAAATAGATAAACCTTTGATTAATTTGATTTAACAAAAGAAAGAAGAAAACCAAATTACCAGTATGAAAAATGAAAAGGTGAACTCAGCACCAATGAAGAGGAAATTAAAACAATAATTAGGAGCTATTAGCTGTGTGACCTTGGGCAAGTCACTTAACCCCAATTGCCCTGCCTTCTCCCCTCCAAAAAATAATTAGGAGCTATTTTGCCCAATTAATACCAATAAATTTGACAATCTAAATGAGTTGGATGAATATTTACAAAAACATATGAATTACCCAGATTAACAGAAGAGGAAATAAAATGCTTAAATAATCCTAATTTAGAAAAAGTCATCAGTGAAGTCCATAAGAAAAATCTCCTTGGCCAGATGGATTTACGTGTGAATTCTACCAAACATCAAAAGAACAATTAATTCTAATACTATATTAACTCTTTGGAATAACAGGCAAAGAGTTTATCTTTTTATGATGCTAATATGTTGCTGATACCTAAAGAAGGAAGAGCCAAAACAGAGAAAGAAAATTATAGACCAATTTCCCCAATGACTATTGATGCAAAAAATTTTAGTAAAATATTAGCAAAGAGATTACAGCAATTTATCAGCATGATAATATACTGTGACTAGGTGAGATTTATACTGGGAATGCAGGGCTGGTTCAATATTAGGAAAAAAAAAGTCAGCATAATTGACCATATCAATAACAAAAGTAAGTTAAATCATTTTATTATTTCAATAGATGCAGAAAAAGCTTTTGACAAAATACAGCAACCATCCTTATTAAAAACACTAGAGAGCATAGAAATAAATAGAGCTTTCCTTAAAATGATAAGTTTTATCTATCTAAACCTATCAGTGAGCATTATATGTAATGGAGATTAACCAGAAGCTTTCCCAGTGAGATCAGGGGTGAAGCAAGGATGCCTATTGTTACTGCTATCATTTAATATTGTACTAGAAATGTTAGCTTTAGTAATAAGAGAAAAAAAGAAATTTGAAGGAATTAGAATAGGTTAATGAGGAGAAAAAAACTATTCCTCATTGAAGATAATATGATGTTATACTTAGAGAATTCTAGAGACTCAACTAAAAAAATACTAGAAATACTTAACAACTTTTGCAAAGTTGCAGGTTATAAAATAAATCTATATAAAACATCTACCTTTCTATATATTAGCAACAAAGCTCAGTAGCAAGAGATAGAAAGAGAAATTCCATTTAAAATAACTACAGACAACATAAAATACTTGGGAGCCTACCTGCCAAGACAAACCTAGAAACTATAGGAACACAATTACAAAACCCTTTTCCTGTAAATAAAATTAGATTTAAACAATTTGAAAAAATATAAATTGCTCATGGATAGATTGTTCTAATATGATAAAAATGATAATTCTACCCAAATTAATTTACTTATTCAATTCCCTACCAATCAATCTATGAACAATTATTTTATAGAGCTAGGAAAAATAATAACAATATTCATATAGATGGAAAAAAAGGTCAAGAATATCAAGGGAATTAGTGAAAAAATGCAAAGGAAGGACTATTAGCCACACCAGATTTAAAAGTACATTATAAATCATCAATCATCAAAACTATTTATTACTGGCTAAGAAATAGAGTGGTAGATCGGCGGAACAAGTTAGGTTAACAAGTCACAATAACCTATGAATAGAGTAATCTACTGTTTGATAAACCCAAAGACTCCAGGTTCTGAGATAAGAAATCACTTTTTGTCAAAAACTGTTGCGAAAACTGGAAAATAGTATAGCAGAAACTAGGCATAGATCAAGGTCTCACACCGTATACCAAGAAAAGGTCAAGATGGTTTACTATTTAGACCAAAAGGGTGATACCATAAGCAAATTAGGGAGCAAGGAATAGTTTATCTGTCAGATCTATGGAGAAGGAAAGAATTAATGACAAAACAAGAGATAGAGAATAACATGAAATGCAGAATGGATGATTTTGATTAAATTAAATTAAAAAGAATTTACACAAACAAAGCCAATGCAACCAAGATTAGAAGGAAAGCAGAAAGATGAGAAACAATTTTTACATCCAGTGTCTCTGATAAAGGCCTCATTTCTCAAATAGATTCAAATTTTTAGAATATAATTTTAAGAATATAAATCATTCTCCAATTGATAAATGGACCTGTAATCAAATTTCTCCTGGGGCAGAACTATGACTAGGATTATAGCAACTTGCCAACAAAAGCTTTATAGTTTTTCAACTTATTTTCCTATAAGAAGTTTTTATATCTTCTAACCACCACAAGTTTCATAATAACAAAGTGAGATGTTTCTGGAGTCATGCTTCACTGATTTGCCGTCCAAATGAGATTTTCTATGTTACAGAAGAAATAAGAGAAAGAGAATACTATTTAGGAAATGTTTATGCAGAAGAAAACACACAATCATATACATATGCCACTCGACTGCAAGTGTGCTCCTTTTTTTTCAATTCATTCAAAAAGAGGCGATTTTCCACGTTGTTCTCAAAGAGGTAAAAATTTTCTTCTTTACAGGAATTTTCTAGTAGTAGCTGCTGGACATACATACATACACACACACACATATATATATATATACATATATATATATACATATATATGTGTATATATACATATATATACATACACACACACACATATATATATATATATATATATATATATATATATATTAGGGAATGTTTAAAAATCAATACCACTCTAAATGTTCTACCAATTGCTTTATGAATTGAATTCCTCAGAACACTTCTTTGAAAAAGTAATTTTCTTAGAACAGGATATTTTTAGACAATAAATTTTAGTAAAATTGTTGACGGGTGTGTTTTGTAAAAGTATTTAAATTAATTTAACAATGACCTATAAGCTGTCTAAAGGTTATAACAAATATGTGTAGTGTAAAGAGGAGTTTAACCTCTGCCAGAAGATGTGGAGCATATGATTGATTATTGTCTAAGATTGTATTTTTGTCTTTACCTGTGTATGATTGTTTTTAATCATCTTTTCCTTAAAAAGAATAGAAGTAAAATTACTTGCTATTTTTCAAAATATTAAAGAAATACTCTTAGCTTACCATTAAGACTTACTGATTAGTATGGGGGGAAAAAAAACCCATCATAGTTTGAAATCCTCTGCAGAAGTGTATTGCATTTAGTCATCTAGCAACACTTGATCTTCCTTGACAAGTCAATAAACATGGCAGCCAAGAAAAAGGATAGTTAGAAGAATTGTAGAAGATTATACTGAAATATTAAGAAAACATATTTCGAAATAGCAAAAAAATAATAAATGTAGTTAAGACAAATGTGACTGAAGTAAATTGGCAGAAGATTAAACAAATCATTCCTACTAAGGTAGATGACCATAAGTACATTTCAGATGGAACTGTAAGAACAACAAACAGACTCCATCATGGAACAGATTTGACAATGCTTCTTTAATTATTTATTATCATTATCAGAGACATTGCTACCATTATATTTGGATGCCATCACTTTATTACCTTAAACTTATGTTCTTTGTGAAGAAATAAGGGCAACATTTAAAAGTAATTTACAACTAGCTATAACTGATAAAAAAAAAAAACTTAGGGGAAAAACATGCTAGATGTAACAGAATATTAAAATCTCTAGGCTTGATTTTCAAGATATCATGGGGGCAGAGCAAAGATGGCAAAGTAGAAAAAGCACTTGGCCAAGGTCTCCCAACTTTCTCCTCCAAAAACTTTTAAAAAGTGCATCAAATAAAATTCTGAAGTGGCAGAGTCAACCAAATGTCTGGGTGCTCCATTCTTCTAGTCTAAGAAAAGTTATGAGATAGAAAGGAGATATCTGTGACACTGGAGTAGAGGTCAGCATGAAGCCCATGTAGATACATCACTGTTGGAACAAGGTGATGGTGATAGAAGCACCAGCAGCTTCAGGAACTGTCATGCCAGGGATGGTAAGAGGATATGGCAACTGTACAGAAAGACACTACAGGAATCATCTTTGTAAGCAATGGACGCAGAACCAGGTGCTGTTTGACAACTCCTTTGCCTCTACCCACTTCCAGGTCATGGTTCAAGGGAAAAGAGGAGAATTTCTGGCCCCAGACAACAGGGTCCCTGAGGAGCAATATTAATTGCAATCCCAAGGGATCAGAGGCACTTCCTGGATAAAGGAGCAGATCACAGACTAGGAGAGCATTGACCATATCTCTCCCCCAGAAGTACTGAAAAATTCCAAACCCATGTAACTTATTCTGAAAACTCCAGTGCAAAACAGCCTGAAGCTTGGAACAGAATTCCACCACATCACCACACAGAGAATACAGCCCAATTTTAAAATATAGTTAAAAGTCAAGAAAGATATTGGAAAAATAAGGAAACAACAAAAAATGACCTGATCATCAAAATCTACTATGGAAGAACTTTTGGAGAAAAGGGGGAAATAATGGAGGCGCAGGAAGCACTTGAACCTCAGTCTCATCTAAATGGGTTCAAATGGGGGAAATAAACACACACACACACTCGGTTGGGTATAGAAATCTATCTTATTCAAAAGGAAAATAGGAGGGGAAGGGGATAAGAAAAGAGAGTGATAAAAGGGAGTCAATAATGGAAGGCAGGGAGGCAGGGGTCAGAAGCAAAAGAGGCTCTAAAGTTGGAACAGGATAAAAAAAAAGAGAAGGATAGAGAGAAGAAAATAAGATGGAGGGAACTGCTCCATTAATAAACATAATCATGAATGTGAACTGAATGAATTCACTCATAAAAGAGAAGCAGATAGAAGAATGGACTAAAAACCAGAATCCAATAATATGTTCTTTATAAGAAACACACTTGAAACATAGAGATAAAGTATTAAAAAAGGGACTGAAACAGAATTTTTTTTATGCTTCAGATGAAGTTTAAAAGGGAGGTATAACAATTATTATCTGATAAAGATAAAGCAAAATTTTATCTAATTATCAGAAAATACATAAATGAAATAATGGCAATACTAAGCATATATGCACCAAAACTAAGCATATATGCACCAAATGGCAAAGTAACCAAATTTTTAAAAGGAAAAATAAGTTAATTGCAGAGGGAAATAGTAAAATTATACTAGTGGGGGAACCCAATTATCCTCTCTCAGAGCTAGATAAGTCTTATCATAAAATAAAGAAGAAATAAATGTAGAAGAAAAATAAATAAAATATACCTTTTCCTCAATGATACCTGGCACATTCATGAAACTCGATTACATAATAAGGCATAAAAACCTAACAATGAAATGCAGAAAAGCAGAAATATTTAATTCACCTTTTTCAAATGAGCCAATAAAAATTACATTCAACATCCAACAAGGGGCTGTGGAAGCATAGATTAAAATTAATTGAAAACTAAATAATCTGAAAGAATGAGTGGGTCAAAGAACAAATCATGATTTCAAAAAAGAGAATGAGAACATAGTTAACATACCAAAATTGTGGGATGCAGCCAAAGAAGTACATAGGGGAAAATGTAAATCTCTAAATGTTTATATCAATAAGAAAGAGAAAGAGCAGATCAATTAAATTGGCCAAACAACTAAAAAAAGGAAGAAAAAAGAATAAATTAAAAATCCTCAACTAAACTCCAAAATAGAAATCTAGAAAATCAAAAAAGAATTTTAAGAAAAGAAAAAATATATAATAAATAAACTCATGTAGTTTTATGGGGAAAACACAGTAAAATAAACCATTGCATCAAAAATCAAAATTACTGATATAAAACAAAAAGGGTAAATGTACTATAGTGAATGGGAATTAAAACAGGAGATATTTTGTTCAATTTTATGGCAGAAAAACTGACAATCTAAGTGAAATGGATAAATGTAAATTGCCCAGTTTAAAAGAACAAAAAAAATTGAATAATTAAACAACCCCATCTTAGTAAAAGCAATTCACCAAGCCATAAATGAGCTCCTTAAGAAAGAAAAAATCCTAGGGATCAAATGGATTTACGAGTCAATTATATCAAACACTTAAGGAACAATTAATCCCAAAGTACAAAAATTATTTTAAAAATATGTAAAGAAGGACTCCTATGACATTTCTATTCTGGAAAAATATGATTTTCATATCTAAACTAGCGGGAGGAGAGAGACAGATACAGAAACAGAGAGACAGAGCAGAGAGACAGAGAGTGAGACAGAGAGACAGAGAGAGAGAGAGTCAAAGAGAGACAGACAGAGAGAGAGAGAGAGAGAGAAAATCTTGACCATTTTCCTTGATGAATATCATTGCAAAAATTTTAAGTGCAAAACTACTGAATAGATTTCAGAAACATAACAGCCAGATCATACACTATGACCAGGTAGGATTTATACCAAGAATGCAGGGATGGCTCAATATTAGGAAAGCTATCAGCATAATTAACCAAAATATTGATTATATCAATAGATGTGCAAAAAAGTTTTTTTAAAAAAATACAATACCGATTCCTATTAAAAACATTAGAAAGCACAGGAATAAATCGAACCTTTCTTAAAGTGAAACAGTATCTATCTAGAACCAAGGTCTTGCATTATCTGTAACGGGGAAAACCTGAGCCCTTCCAAATAAAATAACTTTGAGATATCATCTCATACCTAAGAGATTTGAAACCATGGCAGAAAAGGAAAATGACAACTGCTAGAGGGGCTGTAGGAAAATAGGTATATTGATGCCCTGATGGTGGAGTTATGAACTAGTCTAAGCATTCTAGAGAACAATTCAG
>JAQQSZ010008491.1:0-13028 GCA_028646595.1 Phalanger gymnotis | reverse complement strand
AGCCCTGCTTCCCTCTGCCACTTTGTGTGTTCTGCAGTTCTAGAATTGGTTCAGAGCCATTTTTTTATAGGTTTTTGGAGGGACTTGGTGGGGAGCTCACACCAGTTACTGCTTTCCAGTCGCCATCTTGGCTCCGCCCCAAACCTTTTCATTTTCTGATGTGGAAATTGAGGCATAGTGAAATTAAGTTACTTGGCCAAGGTCACACGTAGCAAGTGGCAGAGCAAAGATTTGAATGTAGGACACTTTGCATCACATTTCACACTCATTCTACTCAACTGCAATACATGTGTTTGTGTGTGTGTGTGTGTGTGTGTGTGCTTGTGCTTGCCTGTGTGTGTGTACATGTATATATACACTATCTGAAAGAGAGAGAATGTAGTTTCTTTTCAGACTTCTGCCATTTTTCTTTCTACCAGCAAATTGCCTTAGGCTTGTACTTAAAAAGTTCAATGGAAGTTGCAAGATCAATGTAGCTCACAAGATCTAATCTGTGTTCTGCTCAGATTTTCTGAAGGTAGTTTCTAGTTTAAGATTTTTGCTATTCAGTCATTTCAGTCTCAGTGTCTGACTCTTCATGGCCCCGTTTGGGGTTTTCTTGGCAAATATGCTGGAATGTCTTACCATTTCCCTTTTCCAGCCCATTTTACAGAAGAGGAAACTGAGGTGAGCCGGGTTAAGTAACTTGCTCAGGATCACACAACTAGTAAATATCTGAGACCACATTTGAACTCATGAAGATGAGTCTTCCTGACCCAAGGCCCAGAACTCTATCCACTGTGCCACTAGCTGCCCCAGTTTAAGATTTAGGAATATTCTTCCTAAATAATTCTACCAATCAACAAAATGTCTCATTTTCTTAAGATGTTGTGGGGGTGAATTTTATATCTCTACTTTTACTCCCATGAGAAATAAACTTGAATTTGGAACTAATTTTTTTAAAAGAAAAATGAGTATTAAAAAGGTTTTTACATGTAATTGGGAAAAAATAAAATATTGTAAAAAAAGAAACTGGAAGAAATGATTCACATACATTTGGGGTATGACATGGGGAAATGATACCTCTTCATGCCTTAACCGTATTTTCATTTCTTTGGCGAATGCAACAGACCACTTTGGGCATTGATTTCTGTTTCTTTGTACATCCCTGTCTGGTTTGAGTGTTTAGCTCGACTTAATTCAGTTCAACAGAAATCTACACTGTATAGAATTCTGTGCTAGACACTGGGGGAGATATTCAAAGGTAAATATAAGACATGCTTCATATATAGTTTTTATACTTCCCCAAATCCTCTATATGACTTTTGAGGCCAAAATTTGTATTCTGCACCATGAGGGGCTCTGGGTATATCCTGCTACACTGAGGGCACCATAAACCCATTTGTTTCTATGTTCATGGACCAGCTTGTGGTTTACTTTTGTGGTCTACTTCCTTTCCTTCTGAAAAAGTAGTCACTTTATTCCACACACCCCCCATTTGCTCAGCTTTCTTTTCCCTTTCTTCTTGTATGAACCATGGGCATTTACTTACTTTTTGCCAGCTTGTATTATAACTCTGAGATTAGGAAAGGGACTTTTTTGAAGTAACAGTAAAAATTATGTGGCAACAATGAAATATAAATAGGTTTTTGGCTTGTTTCTACACACAGAGCAAAGTAACAGAAGACATTAAGGTTTAGGTGCATGGAAATTGGTGAGGTTATCCCACCCTCATTTGGTCTCATGGAATTTTGCCCTCATGCACCTACTATGTTCTAATGGATGTATACGTCTTATCACTCCCTGCAAGATTGTAAACTCTTTGAGAGAAGGAGCTATGCCTCATTGATTTTTTTTGTATTTCTTCAGGGCCTATCTTAGTGTCCTGCACATAGTTGTTGCTTTATAAATGTCTGTTGAATGAATGATTGATTGAGTGAACAGAACATAAGAAGGCAGAAAAGGGAAGACAGAGTTTATAGGCAGATAGGTGGAATAGTATATAGCACTCTGGACTCAGAGGCAGGAAGACCTGAGTTTGTATCCTGCTTCAGAAACCTAGCAGCTGAATGACCTAGGGGCCCAGACTTGTTTTTTTAGAGGCAATATTGTATAATTAATGGAATTACAGACTTAGAATCAGATAGACCTGGATTCAAACCCTGCCTCTGGCACTTACTGGCTGTGTGACCCTGGGCAACTCATTTAGGCTCTGTGGGCCTTAGTTTCCTCATCTTTCAAATGAGAGGTTTGGGTTTAATAGCCTTTAAGGTCCCTTGACCTCCAAATCTTTGGTCCCATCATCATTAGAGATGGATAACAACCTCTGAGGTATAACATTTTACTTACTATGTATACTTTTGTTTTCTAATTTTCCAAATATAATTTTACTGACAGATTTGAACAAATAAAGTAGGTTGAAAATGCTGTCTCAAAAATCATATTTATATTTACAAGCATAAGGGAAGGATGTAGCACGTTTTTCTAAATAGCTAATAAATAGGGAAGGTGGCCTATTTGATTCTAGGCTTAGACTTATCAACTCTACCCTTCTCCTGTAATCATCCATGAAAGAAAAGGGGGAAGAGGAGAGAGGGGGTGGGAGGAGAGAGGAGGAGGAAGAGGAGGAGAAAAGAAATGGAGAAGAACTGTCTTCCCCACTCCCATTCCTCTTGTTCACGTAAATTAGTTATGTCCCAAAACAATAAAGGTGTGGGGGAGAATGGGAGGGAAGACAAAAATCTAATCACAGCCAGTCCCATCTAGCTAGTCTCACTCAACACCATCCTAGAAGTCCCTCAGCCCTACCTTACAGCACATTTCACTTTATTCCCTCCTCTTTTTCTCAGAACCTCTCTATACTTCATTTTTAAAAAAAATTAATTTTTTTGTTGCTTTCTTTTATAATAATTATTTTTAAAAAAATGATCATGTATTTATTTTCCTCCCTCCCACCTCTTCCTTATTGGTGTGTGTGTGTGTGTGTGTGTGTGTGTGTGTGTGTGTGTGTGTGTGTGTGAAATATTTGTAACAAATGTGCATGGTAATGCAAAAGCCTCTTTTCACCTCAGCTTCTCTGCCTTGAATCCTCATTCCTCTTGTCCCACTTCCACCTCTTCCTCATTGTGTGTGTGTGTGTGTGTGTGTGTGTGTGAGAAATATTTGTAACAAATGTGCATAGAAAAGCCTTTTTTCACCTCAGCTTCTCTGCCTTGAATCCTCATCTCATTCCTCTTGTCTCACTTTTCCAGTTTTTGGAGCTCCTGACCCAGGCCTTAGAAACTACTGATGAGAGATTATGGGGGCTGGGATGGGTTTTCCCTTCGCACTAATGGGCAAATTGGAAATGTATAAAGAATAAAACTTCCTGAAATCCCAAGGAAACAGAGAGGAGATGTGTTCCTGGCATCCTAAGTTGGAACTCTGGGTGCATTTTCCCCTGCAAATATTATTACATATTGTATTTAGAGTCTGTACTCAATAATTGAACACACAAATAGACCCATGGTTTCATCAGTTGGGGACTTTCCTTCAATTCACCTCACAACCTTTCTCAATTTCTCTTGACATTGTAAAGCATAATGGCTTTCCATCTGTCATCCCTAACTTTTCCCTCTTCTCTTCCTGTCTTAAGGTCCCTTGATAACATCCTTTACATGTGTTTTTCTTTATCATTCCTCTTTGGTTATATATTACAGCCTGCTCACACCCACTATACTCAACTTTAGTTCTTTACACATTTCGCTGCTATATAGTAGCACCAGTTTGTTTGGAAAAGATGGGCATTTGTGTAAGTGGGAAGCTTGGGAGTCTATGAAAGAACCTACTCTCCTTCCCCCTTTTACTTCCAGGCCCATTGTTTATCTGTATTATCTGTCCCAGATGCACATATACCGATTGAGAAGCTTTATATGGTGTCCATTTACGCATGTTGAAATTTGGGCGACAGACATTCTTCCTCCACTTGGTCTTTTCTGTGTGGATGTCTAGGACAAAATCTTTTGTGTCATTATAGACCTCGTCCGGGGATCTCTTCCACTGTCTTGCAGATTGATGCAATTAACCTAATGTCATCTGTATGTATGCAGGATCCTTAGGCTCTATAAAGGTGTTAATAAAGAAAGCTACTTTGTCTTTTGGGTTATAGGTTAAATAGGCTTTTATGGGCTAGCCTAGGAGCATAACGGTCCTGAGGCCCAAAATGTGTGAAAAGACAAGAGAGGACAGGGCTGGTGGCTATGAGAAGGAAAGAGAGTTGCCGAGAGAGGCACAGAACCATTATTCTGACAGTTGGTTCTGGGGTTTGGTCCCTACTCTGCCTCTTAACTACTATGTGACCTTGAGCAAATCAGAGACTCTAGATTTAATTTCTTTATTCATAAAGCAAATTTCTTTTTCTATAATGAACCTCCAACTTCCCTTCCAGTCCTAAAGTCTTTTGATTTACCTATTTAATAGGTTTACCTCAGACAGGGAGAGTTAAGCTATGAGCTGTTTGCTTTTGAGCTTTTGTACAATGGCAATAAATTGTGTTAATTATTATTGGAATTATCTCATTTTCCCATGTTCACAATTACTCTCCTGGGTCTCAATCACTCAGTGTTCTATTGTCGTTATGCAGTTATTTTCCTGTCATGTCTGACTCTTTGTGACCCTATTTGGTGTGTTCATGGTGAAGACCCTGGAGTAGTTTGCCATTTCCTTCTCCAGCTCATTTTCCAGGTGAGGAAACTGAGGCAAACAGGGTTAAGTGACTTGTCCAGGGTTGCACAGCTATTAAGTATATCTGAGGCCAGATATGAACTCAGAAAGATTAGTGTTTCTGACTCCAGGCCCAGCACTCCATTCACTGCACCAGCCTAGCTCTCCAGCCAGTCAATAGACACGTATTCGTTAAGAGCCTGCTGTGTGCAAAGCACTATGCTAGTCACAGGAGAATATAAATAAAAAGAGTAGAATATTCTATACTCTTAAGGAGCTTATGTTCTGTTAACATTTGTCTTATTGTATTTATTCAGCTTTTGGCACTTTAGGAACTGACAAATTATTGAAAAAGTCCTCTATATTTCAGTAATTGTCTTTAAAGATTATCCCTGTTCAGATAGTTACAAAATTTCATGGAGTATAGTGGGTGTGAACAGGCTGTGTGTGTATATATATATATATATATATATATATATATATATATATATATATATATATATATATATATATATATATATACTTTCAAAAAACAGAAAAAGGAACTTCTGAATTTGGAGTCAAAGTAATCCTTTTCCTGATATTTATAAGCTGTAAGTCTTTCAGTCAATAAATATATATTAAGCATTTGCTATATGCTAGGTCCTGTGCTAAGTGTTGGGGATACAAGAAGGGCAAAACAAAGTTCCTGCTCTGGAGGATTCTCAATGTAATGGGGGAGGGATTAGGAAAGACTTCCTGTAGAAGGGGGGACTTCAGCTGGGACTTAAAGGAAGCCAAGGAAGCTAAGAGGGGAAGATGAGGAGGGAGAGCACTGGATGGAAAATGGGAAAAGGAAGCTAAGAGGGGAAGAGGAGGAGGGACAGCACTGGATGGAAAATGCCCAGAGCCAAGAAATGGAATAGCATGTTCATGGAACAGCGAGGAGTCAAGTATCACTAGACTGTAGAAGAAGGGAAGGCAGTTTGGGAAGGGTTTTGAATGCCGAACAGATGATTTTATGTTTGATCCTAGAGGTGATAGGAAATCACTGGAGTTAATTAAATAGAGGGGTGAGGTGATCAGACCTGTGCTTTAGGAAGATCACTGACAGCTGAGTGGAGGATGGACTGGAGGGGGGAGGCATGTGGCAGGCAGACCAACAAGCAGACTATTGCAGTAGTCCAGGTGTGAGGTGAGGAGGGCCTGCGCTAGCATAGTGGCAGTTTCAGAGGAGGGGAAGGGGGCATATGTGAGAGACATTACAAAGTTAGAATTGACAAGCCTGGCAGTAGATTGGATATGGGGGGTGAGAGGTAATAAGGAGGCAAAGACAGTGCCTAGCATTGGAGGATGGTGGTGTCCTTGACAATAATAAACAAGTTTGTAAGGTGAAAGAAAAGATAATGAGTTCAGTTTTGGACATGTTGAATTTTAAGATGTCTTCAGGATATCTACTTTGAGATGTCCAATTGGTAACTGGAGATTATCCTGGATTAGTAGAGGTAAGAGCTAGATAGGTAAATTTAAGAATTATCAACATAATCCATTAGAACTGACTTACTGACTGAATCTGGAGTCAAAGGGTTTGAATTCTGATTCTGGACAATCTTGGGTGAGTTGCTTCATCTTTCTGGGCCTCAGTTTTCTAGTCTGTAAAATGAGAGAATTGAACTCTTAAGATTCCTTCTAGCTCAAAATCTTTGATTTAAGGGTATAGGAAATTAATGAGCTTCTCAGTGCATCAGTCAATTAAGCGTTTTTGAAGGTTACCTGAATCCCTTTAGACCACCAGGAATCATTTAATGAACTGAAGCCATGATTTACTAAATAGAGTCTGTCATGGTTACATGTTAGGTTCTCAAAGTGCCACACTTATTCAAGATTGTCACATCAAGGCAGTGGAAAACTGTGGTTCCAGGGGCTTGGATTTCCAAACTTAGAACACCTATCTTTTTATTCTTTTTTAATTGATTTTCCTAAAGATCTCATTCTTTCTTCCATCAAAATAGTAAGCATTTGCTATAATTATTAAATGGTGGCTTGCCCTAATGATTATTTTTTTTTAAATCTCATTTGTATTTTGTAAAGGTAAGATTTGGACATTTCTACCCAAACCATAGAGTAATGAAGACATCTGTTTTCATATGGTCCTTGCCACACAGTACCAGAAGTTTGATGCCGTGCTGTCCAGATTTGTAAATTTCCCTGGAATGGTCTTCGATTTTCTGATCTGTTCTGACAAGTCACTGACAGCTTTTGAGGTGAAGTACATACACGGCAAAGGGCAAACAGAGACTGCATATGTCAGCTGGAACATTCCCTTGTTGACTAGAAAGGGAGGGTGAAATTGCTGACGTGCCTCTGTATTTGTATGCCTCCAGTTTTCTGCTAAATGTTTGTGACTTAAAGAAAAGAACAGACAAGCATCCTTAAGGAACATATACACACATTGTCTCTTATTTAGTCACTGGCTAAGTTAGTTGGCAGTTGATACTTATCAGCTTAATCCTTCTTTTGAGCTCATTTCTATGCCTAGAACAAAATGTATTTGGAAGACTTCTGTTAACAAAACTTAAGTTTGGTTTATATTTATAGTGTTGTTTTATTATTTGATTGTTTTCTCCTTCATTTAACTAAAGAACTAGTAAATTCTTAACCTCTTTAAATGGAGAATCCTCATCAGTTCTTGTTCTCTCTGTCTCTCTGTCTCTGTCTGTCTTTATCTCTGTCTCTGTCTCTCTCTGTTTCTCCCTCTCTCCCCCCGCTTGTCTCATCTCTTTTCCCCCTGTGTCTCTTCCCCTCTCTCCCCACCCCCTGTCTCTCTGTCTTTGTCTCTCTGTCTCTGTCTACCTGCTTTTTTTCTCTCTACTCTTCCTCTGCTTGCCCCTGCCTCTCTTTCTTTCACCTGTTTCTCCTTCCACCCCTCCCCACCCCACAACATGCAGACAGACAATTTATGAAAAAAATTTCCATCTTTGGATGACTGTCTTTCTTTATTAAAAATCTGATGAATTACTTTGGCTTGCTAGTTTTTACAAGTTGCTATGCTGGGCTGTGCCCTAACTAGGTGTGGGGAGGGAAAGGAAGAATTGTTATTTTTTCACTATATGTTTAAACAAGTAAACTAACCACAAATCTGGATTCTGGTACAACATTGCCTTAGGGGAAGAGTGTATCAAGAATGACTGAACAATCTGAAAAATAAAAAAAGAAATAGTTGGAAAAGGCAGGGACAAATGCTGAATGTTCATTGGCCTTGATTGAGTGTGACTATCATTTCAGTTTCGCCAAGGAGGTGGCAATCAGGGAAA
This sequence comes from Phalanger gymnotis, assembly GCA_028646595.1. Classification (NCBI taxonomy): domain Eukaryota; kingdom Metazoa; phylum Chordata; class Mammalia; order Diprotodontia; family Phalangeridae; genus Phalanger; species Phalanger gymnotis. Next base: position 5,055 of record JAQQSZ010008491.1, on the reverse strand, counting down.
TGCCAAAAGATTAACAGGATTAGAATAAGAATAGAAGCTAAGTCTAGGACTAGATCTTGGAGAAGGGCAGCAAGGGGATGCTGACGTCAGGAAAAAGGTCCTCTTACCTTATCATCTTGGGGCCCTGTGGTTTCCGAAAAAGTGGAGGCCCAGATTCTAGTTTACGGAAATAGGACAGAGAAACTAACTTCATTCATAAGGATATGACTAGCTATTACAACCTTGATAAGCTATTTACTTAGAATAAATTATTAGAGCTTGAAAAATTTTTTTGATTATCCAAATAACCTCATTTTACAATAAATATAAGAAATAATTTTGCTCAATAACCTCAGTTTATAAATGAGAAAACTGAACCAGAGATACAAAATGGTATTCTTTAGGTCACATAATTAGTGACAAAGATGAGTCTGAAACCCTGGTTTCCTGACTCCTAGTTTTCTGCTTCATTAACAGGTCAAAGGTGAGAGAGAATGTTCAAGATCAGAATCTAGGGCAAGAAACCTGTGAAGCCAGACAGGAAAGTCTTTTTTTTTTTTTTTTTTGGAGGTGGACAATAAATGCTTTTCCCAATTAGAACTATAGCCTAGGGTAAAGTAAAGGATATACCAAAAGCCCCAAGGACAGATCATAGGGTCATAGTATCATAGGTCTAAGGCTGGAAGGAATTTCAGAGGCTATTTAGTTCATCCCCCAACTTTTACAGATAAGAAAACTGAGGTCCAAGGAAGTTTAATGGCTTGTGGCTCATCTATGACTCCATTTCTCAGCCTTTGCTATTTACCATCCCCTATAACTCCCTAAAGTCAGGACCATGTTTCCCTCAATAAAATAGTGAAAGTCTGTCCTTTCTTTATAAGCCTCCAAGCATTAAAACATGTCCAGGACAGGGTAGAGCAGCTTGACTCTCCCTTCCTTGGCCCAAAGGATGCCAGGTAAACACCAGGCTATTACTGAATCTCATGGAGAATAAGATTTGAGAGCCAGAGATGATAATTCAGAAGGGAAATTTGGCATGGGGGAACAGTATTCCCTGAGTATGGGATACCGAAGGGAAGAAGTTCATGGTCATTTTGAGGGAAGTTGTTGTCATTAACCAGAGTCCTGGCTTTGTTTCTGGCTAGGGTCAGGATGCCGTAACAGTGTATATGTTAGAAATGTCCTGAGTCAGGACTTCAGAATCCATCATACAGCCCACACCATGACAACTTCAGTAAAACAAAGTCTCTGTCTCTTTCTGGAAATGGGGCTGTGGCCCTACCCAGAGTTATAATGGGAGAAGCCTGTTCCAGAAAAGCTAGAAACATACTAGTCTTATCAAACCAAATCCATTGATTTCCAGCTTAGAGGCTGAATGACTTTGAGGTTATGAGGAAAAGATCTGGAAAAAGAAACACTCAAATTGAGAGTTAAAAATGGCTTACTCTAAGCCTCAGAGCAAAATGTTAGAGTAGGGAGCAAAACCAGACCTTTCAACTGAGTTTAATTCTCTTTTTTCTCCAATACATCCTCTATGCAACTGTCAAAATAATCTTCCTAAAGCACAGGTCTGAGCATTTCAGTCCTCTGCTGATTCAGTATGTGATGAATAAAACTCCAAGAAATGGAGTTTCTGGGTAATTAATAATCAATTTATTAATTAGGCTAGCAAATAATCAATAAATCAATAGTCTCGTAACCAAAGACAAGGCATGGAGATCATTGGATGCTTAAATACCTTTGAAAAAGGGGTTGCCTCTGACAGGTGAAAACCCATCCTGGTTGGTGAACAATTAACAAAGGGGTGGAAGTTTTGATGAGAAGGTGGGCTAAAAGTCTTCAGCTCCTCCTGCTGAGAATATAACTTGATGGTGAGACTTCAGCACTCTGGACAAAAGACTCCATCTCTACTCATGCCACTCAAGTTGAACAATGTGGGATTGCCTAAAGCTTTTAGGGCTGGAATTTACCTAGATTAGATTCTCTTTACACTTTAATCAGAAGTAAGCTCTCCTAGTTTGATGGGGTCCCAGTGAATGTTCCTGGAGGATTTGGCCAATTTCATCATCATCCCCTGTCCTTCAGAGATTGACTGACCTATAAGGACTGTTCCCTAAATGACAAAATAAAAAACTTCAATCCTAATTTAATAATTGGTTATTAATATAATAGAAAAATAATCATTTATCTCAAGTGCCATATTCTTTTTTCAAATAAATTAATGATTATTGGGGTGGGGGAGGTTCTAATTCATTGCATTCGCTTATCTATATCATTAATTACATTTACTTGCAGTTGCCCCTAAATGGAAGGTTTTGTGTTAAATTAGCCACCATACCTAAAGAGGAAGAAAAATAAACCACATGCCATCCTCTTGTCCCCCTGTATTCCAGGGGCTGTTACCTCCACGAGCAAATATAAAATCCTCTGTTCCTGATACCTTACCACCTACACATACTCTGTGACCCAGTGGCATTGGCCTTGTTGCTTTTCCTGGACAAGATGCTCTGTCTCCTGACTCCAAGCATTTTCTCTGGCTGTGCCCCATGCCAGAAGCTCTCTCCTCTTTGCCTTTACTTCCTGACATCCTTCAAGTCTCAACTGAAGCCCCACCTTCTGTAAGAAGCCTTTCTGGGTCCTCTTTAATCTTAACACCTACCCTTTGAGATTATCTCCAGTTTATCCTGCATATGTCATGCTTGTAAATGATTGTTCGTGTGTTGTTTCGCCTATTAGACTATGAGCTCCTTGAGAGTAAACATTGACTTTTGCCTTTTGTTTTCTATCCCCAGCAAGTGCCTGGCTTATAGTAGACCTTAAGAAATGCTTGTTGACTTGACTTGATTTGACATATACAGAGTTTACTTTCTTAGTGCGGTGTACTGACTGCTAGTCACTATACCCAGTTGAGTGCATTGCTAACCCAGTTGCACTCAGGAGGGCTGCAGATGAGATGCAGCATTGCTCAACTCTGTATTTCACATTGGCTCTCATCCAGGTATCTGATCTGTAGTCTCACAGCAGCCACTGAGGAAAGGGAGTGGTGGTGGCTCCCCAAATGGCTAATGACAGGGGCTCTATCGCCAAAAATGTAGTGGTAACACACCAAGTGGGATCCCAACATCAAAGATGGCTCACCAGATTTCCTGTTTTTATATAGAGCAGGCTGTCTGCTACTTGTCAAAGGTATTTCAGCTTTCCAACTCCCAGGAATTTGAGGGCATTGATAAGCTAATTAGGATGGTAAGCATAGTATCAGAATGCCCTCAGGAAGCAGAAATCTGCTAAAAATTAAAGGGTTCCCAATAAAAATAAAAAAATAAAAAAAGATTCTACATTAGTATTAAACAGTGTGAATAATTCATTAAAAGAAAGAATGACATTTTCAATTTTAGAAGTCCTAAACAACAAACATCCTTATATACCTTAAGGATAAACCAGGCATTGTGGAATGCCTTATGATAGCTAACATTAATACATCTCCTTAAGGATTTTCAGTGGATCCCTTGTGCTCTTAAGGTGAAGGAAAGAAAAAATAATTTACCAAGTTCTTATTATGTCTAAAGTTCCAAGGATACAAATAGAAAAACCAGACAATTCTTGCTCTCAAAGAGTTTGTATTTTAATTGGAATAGAAAACACATAAAATGGGTTTCAGCACTAGGTCAGATGGACTGGTTTCATGGTCTGTAGGGTTCAATGGCAAAGCAGATGGCAATGCATTTTCTTTAGTGTCATTTCTACTTATAAAATCATATGCATTTCTGATGGTGAGCCATTTGATGGTGCCAAGACTGGTTGTGGGAATTTTCTTTTCTGGAGCTTCAGTAGCTGCGGCTCCTTGAGAGATTGGGGTTACAGTAACCATGGGAGTTGCCAGGTTTCATTTCCATGGGGATTGCTTTTCTCAGATGAAGGCTTTTGGGGTTGGGCTGGAATACTTGACCTGACATGTCAACTTCTGGCTTCAGTCTACAATTTCAGACTTGTTTTTACAAGCACCCATTCTACATTCCAGCCAAATCAACCTACCCAGAGCTTGGAATTCTATGCCAAGCCTGTGTCTTTGCATAGGCTAGCCTTGTCTTTAAAGTCTTTCCTTCTCACTCCTGTCTCTTAGAATTCTTAGCTTCCTTCATCCCAGCTTAGTTCACCTCAGGTACCACTTCCTAAGTTGAAGTCTTTCCTGATTTCTGTAGTTGATAATATTTTCTCTTCCTTGAATTATCTTGGCTTCTTTTTTTACTTGTTTTATCTGTGATATCTCCCAGTAAAATGTAAACTCCTTGAAGGCAGGCTATATTTGTTTTAAATCTTTGTATGCTAGTGCCTAACATAGTGAATTGAAGGTAATAGGTAATTAATAAATGTGTGTTGAATTCAACTGTTAATATGTGTGTCCATGATATATGTCAGAGACTCATAGAATTTTTAAAGAAAAAGTGAACTTCAATGAGTCTTGGGGGGGGGTGGAGCCAAGATGGCAGCTGGAAAGCGGGGACTAGCATGAGCTCCCCACCAAGTCCCTCCAAAAATCTATAAAAAATGGCTATGACCCAATTCTAGAGCTGCAAGACACACAAAGTAGCAGAGGGAAGCAGAGCTCCAGCCCAGGACAGCCTGAATGGTTGCTGGGTGAGGTCTTTCATGCATGGAGCTGGGAGCAGAGCAGAGCATGGGCGGCGCAGACCAGCCAGACCAGGAGCCGGGCAGAACAAGCCCTAGCTCCCTGAATCAGTGAGCTGCAGCAGTTACCAGACTTCTCAACCCACAAACACCAAGGACAACAGAGTAGGTTAGTGGGAGAAGCTGCTGGGGACTGGGATAGAGTTTGCAGTTTGGCCATAGCCCCGGGGGCAGCAGAGGTGGGGCAGCTACAGAACTACAGTAGCAGTTGCTTCTGGCCCCAGGCCCACCTGGTGGGAGGAATTAAGTGGCTGATCAGAGCAGGAGGGAAGAGCCTGCTGAAGATCTAAGTCCAGTCTAGGTTGGGGGTTCTTGGGGAAGGAGGAGTGCTGGTGTGGCAGAGCTGGCACATCCCCCCAGGCTTGGAACATAGAACTCTTTAGTCTACAA
>JAQQSZ010008490.1:0-13028 GCA_028646595.1 Phalanger gymnotis | reverse complement strand
GGGGCGACGGAGGGGAGGGAAGACTGGGGAACAGGGCAACCAGAATGTATGCCATCTTGGAGTGGGGGGGGGAGGAAATGGGGAGAAAATTTGTAATTCAAACGCCTGTGAAAATCAATGCTGAAAACCAAACATGTCAAAAATAAATTTAAAAAAAAAATAAAAAATAAAAAAATAAAGATGGTGGGGAAAATTGCAAGGAGGCCTATGGTGTCTAAAGAAAACTCATTCTTTCTTCTAAGTCTACACTCTCCTTCCAGAGAAATCTGATAGAAGAAGAGAGAGAGAATAGGTAGATTTTTTTTTGTGGATTTCCTATTGTGAACTATAGCAGTTGACTTTTCAATCACGATTTGGGTAAATATGTCCTTGCCAGACTCTACAGAAAAGGACCCTATGGAGTCAAGGATCACCCTAACCTTTTCCATGAAGGCCCTCTTTGTTTCCATTTCCATTTCTTTTCTTTCAAGGTGGTTGCAACCTTATTTAATGAAATATTTAACTTAAAAAAAATAACTACATTTGGTAGTTGAATTTCAGAAACACAAATGAAATAACTCGACTTCTTAGGTATGTGGTCTGCAGGATGAATGTGGAAAAAAGACAATTTGTACTGCCACTTGTAAGAGGTCACATCAAAGCTGCTGCACAGTAAACATTCTAAATCAGGCACAGCTTCTTAAACTGGGCTCCGTGAATCAGTTTTAAAAATATTTTGAAAACTATATTTCAATATAATTAACTTTCTTTGCAGTCCTGTATATTTTATTTTATACATTTAAGAACATGATTCTGAAAAGGAGTCCACAGACTTCACCAGACTCCCAGATGGCTCCATCTCTCTCTCTCTCTCTCTCTTTCTCTCTCTCTCTCTCTCTCTCACACACACACACACACACACACACACACACACACACACACTAAGAATAAGAACTCTGAATGAAGTATATTTGCTAGGTCTACTTAATTAGGATCTTGATTTGTAAAAACTGGGTTACAAAAGAAGCTAGCCTCCTCTTAGAGGATGAAATAAAAATAATTAGCAAATAAAAAGTCTGATCCAAGTTTTAAGTGCTCTGAGTTGAAAGAAACACGGTTAAGTGAAATAGTAAAATACATTTTAGTTAAACACAAGCCTTAATTATCTCTTTTCTTTAATGGAAGGAGGAAGAATTGATTTAGAATCAGAAGACATGGAGTTGATGCTTGCCCTGATACATGTCTTACCCAGAAGCCCTGCTCACTAACTCAGAACATTGCCACAGTCTCCTCACTGCTTTCTCTTTCTGCTTCTAATTTCTCCTCTCCAATCTCTCCTTCAAATAGCTATGAAAGTGACAGTACTAAAACACACATCCGATCGGGTCACTCCTTTGCTCAATAGACTCTGGTGAGTCCCTGTTTCTTTTAGGATCATAGACATATTTCTTTGTCTGGTATTTAGAGTCCTTCAGAAGCAGGTCCGGCAGAAGCTGTTACAGTTTGGTCCTCCTGTCCCTAGAGACATCAGTGCGGTGCTTTGTCAATGGGAGATATTTCATAAATATTCACTGACGGCGTGATTGTGTGATCTTGAGTGATTTCCTTGTTTGTAAAATGAAAGGAGTTGGATCTAATGTTCTCTAATAAGCCAAGCAGTAAAACTCCAACCCCCAAAGCCTTTACAATATTTTTTACTTGAAATCTTCCTCCCTTAGACCTATTAGAGTGACTTTGTATTTGTCTGACAGACTTATTTTATATTGTGGTTAACTGTATTTGTATCAGAATTACCCATTAGACTGTAGGCTCCATGAAGCAGGGACTATGACTTAGTTCATTTTGTTGTTGTTGTTTTGTTTGTGTTCCTTGTCTCCCATATTGCTTTGCATGCTTCAGACACCTAATAAATGACTGTTGAATTTCCTTAAGTTTTGTGGGTCACTTTCAATACTAAGTCCTATGATCCTATGAAACTGAGCTGTTTTAAATTCATTTTTTAGAATTTGTTTGAATTTCCAAATTCTTATCATGGTAACCAAATACAATTACTTTTTTTTTTGTATAGCCTTATAATTGCTTTAACAAGATCGACCATTGCAATGACTCAATGTTTCTGCTAAAATTTGCTGGTTCACAGAAACCAGTTTAGTAATTATTACATGGAAACATTTTTCCTAAACCCTACTCTCAACAGATATTGCTTTATCAGAATTTTCCATTATTGTGTTTTCAGGTAAAGCCTTAGGTTGTTACTCACACACAATGGGGTGAGAATCCTTTTGTATTGGGAACGGAGTAAATTGAGCAAAACAACATTCTATCTCATTCAAATGAAAATGACAAAAATTGTCTTAGGGCTAATGGCATCCTGAACCGATCTGCACTCAGCTCTCCAATTCTGGAGTTAATTACTTCTAAGGAAGGATTTATTAACTTTAATCTCTCTTAAACCCACATACCTGCCCATATTTACTTAGACATGGTATATAAGAACATCCTGTGTAAGAAATGAAAACATTAGCTTTGGTCACACATTCACACATTGATCTATGGATAATACATTTCTCTGCAAAGGGGAAGATAATCAAAGGATAGTCCTCATTCTCCTTTGCTATCCACACAGTGTTAAGAGAACAGAAGGAAGTCTCCTAACTTGTGGAGGGAATCCTCTGTGAATTATATGAGGACGTGAATGTGAGTCACCTGGGATGGGAAGGCGTGGAAGGGTTGGAGTATGGAAGTCCTCACGTCAATGGATACCGCGAGAAACACCCAGTCAATGAGATCACGGCCGCATCAGAGCACTGGGGCATGCGTATTTGTTATATGTGTGTAGAAAGTGATTTATGTAGCAGAGAAAACAAGTGAGAAAGAGGAGGGACGATGGTGGAATTAGATCCTCACAAAGGATCGTCATATAGAGAGAGCATTATGGCTTCTCCTTTGGATTGATTTCTCACTCAACAGTTAAAAAAGCAACCTTTTGACTCAGCCACCAGCAGTAATAAATGAGCATATATTTGCTTTGTCAGTTGTACATTTCTAATGAAGCTTAACTGGGTAAACATACACTTTACCTACTTGTCAGAATGTCCCAAGAACTCCGCTTCCTGGTGCATTGGCCATTAAGATATGTATCCTTTCTCCTGGGTGGTTTTAACTTTGGAAAATAACAGTTCCAAGACTGAAATTACATTGTAACTGGCATGCTAAATTATGAAACTGGATTTCTCCACTTCAAATGGCAAAGGTTTCTTTTTAGCTTTAATGAAGAAAAAAAAAGTCCTACTCAGCTGGCAAGTTCTTTAATCTGAAAAGTAAACAGACTTTACTAGTTTAATAATTTCTGCTCCAAAATCACTTTTTTCATTACTGTTTGATTTGTATAGGGAAAGTCTCGTGTGGCTTGTCCAGAAATGAAGTCATTTGCTCTAAAATGTATTGCAGATGGCTTTTCTAAGTGGGACAGTCTTTGGTGCTTTAAAAAAAATACCCTACTCTTGGTAAGGAATTTATTCTCTCTATAGCCCTAGGTACTTACACTTGTGTGATGTAGTGGTGAAATGAAGTCTTTCAAGGGGAAATACAGGCTCATTACAGGGCCAACAATGCTTAATGAATGGGCTTGATTTATGTGAAAAGGTAAATAGGAATGTGGAACAAGATGGATGACTATAAGCTGACCATTTGGGGGCATCTGTTCACTTTGGGAAAGATATCAAAATCACACATTACATACTGATTTCTGGTGCCCTCTAAAGTTTACAAATAGAATTATCCTGGTAAAACTTTTGATAGAATAGGAAAAAATGGGCTTGTTTTCATCTACTACCTTTTCAGCTTAATGTTTTACAGAAATATGAAATCTGGCTTTTGGAAGTGAAAGTCATATGAAATATAATAATTAATTCATCACAAGAGAACAGGATGAGGAATGTGAAAAATACAGACATCAAAAAATAATTTGTAAGACTAGCATTGCTGTTCAAAGAAAAGACATAACCAATATGTGTCGGATGCTATTAAAAAGATGTACCTAATATAATTTAGGATATTAGGAACTATCACTTTGGAACACAGGAGACCTACCTAATCATGAGGGAAGAATAATTAAAATCTCAGTTATGATCAATAAATCTAGAGTTTATTAATATGAACTGTCATATTGTCTTATTAACTTTTTTGCTTTTCTCCACCTGACCATAGGTCCTTGCCATAACACCACAATATATGGTTAATGACAATGGTCCAGAAATAAAAGGTATATAAATAACAAGCTGTCTTCAAAGGAACTAAAGGAATTTGAAAAAAAATCTTAAGAAATTTGGCTCTGTTAAAAAGGGTAGCAGCCTTCCCCTCCCTGTAAGCAGGAAACAAGCATTTATTAAGCTCCTACTATGTGCACTGAGCTCAGCGCTTTGCAAACTTGCCCTCGTTTGATCCTCATCACAACCCTGGGAGGGAGGGACTCTAATTGGCTCTGTTTTACAGATGAGGAAACTGAGTCAGACTTCCATCCAAGCACATCCTTCGAGACAGCGGGCAGCGTCTGAGGCTCAAGGTCCAGCGCCGCGTAGGGATGTTGGGCATCTGGGGAATGGAGCGGAAACATCAGGAAGTGCTAAAGAAGAACCGCGTCATGCTGGCCAAGCAGCTGTTGCTTAGTGAACTCTTAGAGCACCTCTTAGAGAAGGACATCATCACCTTAGAAATGAGGGAGCTTGTTCAGGCCAAAGTAGGCAGTTTCAGCCAGAATGTTGAATTCCTTAATTTGCTTCCCAAGAGGGGTCCCCACACTTTTGGAGCTTTCTGTGATGCCTTACGGGAAACTAAGCAAGGGCACCTGGAGGACCTGTTGCACAGAACCCTCTGCAGCTTTCAGCATTTACTGCCACCATTGGGCTGTGATGATGACTCAAGTCTCCCTCTCCCAGGGTGTGAATCCTGTCCCCCTCACAAGCAACTCTGCCTGTCTGTAGAGACCATGGAACATTCTCTGGACAATGGAGATTGACCTCCATTATGGCCTCCAGGTGAAAACCTGTACCCCAGAGTTTTATAGAACACACCACCATTGGCCTACCCATTGCAATCTCAACCTCGTGGCCTAGCACCGGTGCTGAGCAATGTGCACTTCAATGGGGAGAAAGACTTGGAGTTCCCATCTGGTGGGGATGTGGACCACAGTTCCCTGGTAACCCTCTTCGAGCTCTTGGACCATGATGTTCACGTCTTGCATGACCAGACTGCACAGGAGATGCATGAGAAGCTCCAGAGGTTTGCACAACTGTCAGCTCCCCAGAGCACAGATTCCTGCATGGTTGCTCTCCTTTCTTATGGTGTAGAGGGTGGTATCTATGGTGTAGATGGCAAGCTACTCCAGCTCCAAGAGGTTTTTCAGCTCTTTGACAATGACAACTGCCCAAACCTGCAGAACAAGCCCAAGATGTTTTTCATCCAGGCCTGTGGTGGAGATGAGACAGACCGAGGGGTAGACCTTCGAGATGGGAAAGAGCATGTGGCCTCTCTGGGGTGTGAGGAAAGTGATGCTGGCAAAGAAGAAATATTGAAAATGCAACTACCCACACGCTCTGACATGATCTGTGGCTATGCATGCCTCAAAGGCACTGCTGCCATGCGGAACACCAAGCGGGGATCCTGGTACATTGAGGCCCTGACACAAATGTTCTCTGAATGGGCTCGAGATATGCGTGTGGCAGACATGTTGGTTCAGGTTAATGCACTTATCGAAGATCGAGAAGGCTATGCCCCTGCTGCAGAGTTTCATCGAGGTAAGGAGATGTCCGAGTACTCCAGCACCCTCTGCTGCCACCTCTACTTATTTCCAGGACGTCCACCTACACAATGAGCACCCATCTTCTTGACTAACCCAGAGTGAGACTACAGGAAGCATGACTGAATGTCCCTCTTCAAAATGGACCATTTATTCCTCCCCCTCAGGGATAATGGGACTTTTCCAGGCTTGTTTTATATACCTTTTATTTTCCACTTTGAAGATGGGGCCTGCAGGCCAGCTCCTCTTGTGTGTGAAACTCTAGAGCTATTTCTTGGCAATCCCTGGTCAGAGTCACTGCCGGGAGGAGTGCTTAGGGTATACAATAAGGGAGTCTAGCAAGTAGTTTTAGAACACAATGCTTTTATGGTGTGAGCTTCAGTCCTGAGTACTAGTGTTGAATACTCAGCCAAGCCCCAGCCCTAGCCTCTTGTGGATACTGAGTTCACTCCCCAGGATTATTGTGTATAGCACTTTGACCATTGTTTTTGTTATTCGACTGAAGCCATTTTAGTGAGCTTCTCCACTTATTATCCTTTCTGTTTTCAAACACTGCTTTCCTTGCCATTCAGGGATATTTGGGGGGCATGTCCATTACTACTTAATTCAGTACTTTAAAAATCTATGATTTCTTCATTATGAGTATTCACTCTTTCCACTGTTACATAATGAAGCCCCTCCATGATATAGTAAGTGGTAGTCCAGAATTACCATGGTCAAAAAATAATTGCCTCCATTCAATTTGGTCATGTTTCTTTTGAAACTTAACTAGATTCCTCTTTGGATAATAGACATGGGAACCATTACTATGTCTATTCTCAAAGCCTTTCCAGCTTAGCGTAGGATCTGTGCACTAGAATTTATATTTTGCTAGCTTAGTCTTTGAGAAACCAGTAGATATCATTTGCAAGGGAGTATTTGGTCTTAGAGGGCCAAGCATAACTCAAGACACTGTATCTACAGTAATGACCTAGGCATTCTCCTTTTTTAGTACTGTAAGGCCTCCCTGTTAGGAGGGGACTGTCTTCACCTGTTCACATACTCAGAATTCACTCCAGCCCAGTTCTGGAGAAGGGTGAAAACTACCTTTGTCTACGTGATTAAGGTGACTCTTCCCTATTCCTTCCCCAGAGAGTTTTCCAGGTTTCATATATAGTTACTTTCTCTAATATTTTCCTGTTGAAATGGGTAATACAGAGAAAGACTGGAGAATGGATGGGAATGATACCTCAGAATAATCTAGTTCCTTTTTTTCCTTTATCTCTTATCCTGAGTTGTTACCAAGTCCCATTTTCTTCTTTTCAGATGCTCTGCCTTCGTCACTATTCCCATTTCCCATCCAGTCTAGGTTTTCCATGTTTTCTGCCAGGATTGCTATAAGAACCTCCTGGCTAGTATCTCTACTTCCTGTCTTTCACCCTCCATCCATTGCATATGCTACTATCAGTTAAATTTTCTAAATTATTCCCCTGCTAAACAAACTAGCCTCCCAAAACCTGAATAGTTTTTAAATATCCTCTTACCATCTAACCTCACTAGATATATTCCACCTTTCCTTCCTATATATTCCCCAATAGGCGCCCCCTATACCTCTCATGCTAGTATTCTCACTCACTTTCCATAATGTTCATTTCTTCTTCAGTGCCTTTGCTCATGTTATCTTCCCACCTTTAATGTCCTCCCTCCTTCCCTGTACTTTTACAAAGCCTTACCTATCCTTTGGCTCACCTCAGTTCCCACCTCAGTAAAGCCTTTTTTCAATTCCCTTTGCACTTAGTAGTACCACAGTTTAGTACTTGACTATGTTCTGATTTTTTGATGTATGTTAGCTACAAAGAAACTATAAGCTTCTTGAGGGCAGTGACCATGTGTCATGCTTATGTAGCCCCCACAGTGTGGGTACATAGTAAACACAAAGATCCTGTATTATGCTTTTATCTCCCACAGTGCCCTGCACTATGCTAGGCCTAAAGGTGCTCAATAAATACTTATTGCTTGGAGTTGGGGTGGAGGCCCTCCAGGGACGTATTTGTTTTCCCAACCTGTCTGCTTAATCCCTGCCTAGGGGTTAGTATGATACAAAATCTTCCGGAAATGAGTCCCCACTTCCCACTGCCAGGGTTTCGTATTGCTTTCAGGTGCCAAATAAATACTCATGTTTGTTTAAAAAAAAAGGGTAGCAAATATACTATATATACATGAACATGTGCATTTCCTGTTATTTGAAGAAAATAATAAACGATCCATTAAAATGTTGGGCTCTGCATGTTTAGAGGCCTTCGTTCTCTGCCCCCTGAAATTACTCTTTTTCAATTAGCCATCTGTTGTTACCTAACTCTTTCCATCCATCAGGGCAGCTCATGTTTAAAGCAAGCGCTCACAATAAGAAACTCTGTCCCCACCACCTGATGTGGAGATAATTACAGAAGTATCAAATGTTTGGCCATTTCTCACGAACAGGTTGGTTTTAAGAGAACCGCAGTCTTGCTGAAGGAAATAAAAGGTTTTGCTTTTTAAACAAACCCCACAAAAAGATATTTGGGATTTTGCTAGACTTTTGTGAAGTTAGGAAAACAAACAAAGAGAAAGGCAGGCAGGATGCATTGGAGCTGGGCAGACCTGGGCTCGAGTGCCCTGAGTCGGCTGCTTAGCCTCTCGGGGGGGGGGGGGGCACATGGCTCTCTGAGATTCTAAGTTGCAGATGTTAATATGGTTTGGTAGAGAGTGGCCACGTTGAAAATTCCCAGCAATGGCGAAGTCTGGGCCAGGCCTCCTTAAGCATCTGTTGGCAATGCACTTCACTACATCCCTCTCTCCCCCTTCCCTTCCCCAAGAGCCTAGAAGAATATTGTATAGAATATTGTGTAACAACATATAGAATGTTGGACCTGGATGGAGGAAAACCTCAGTGTGGCTCCTCTGTGATTGCCTTACCAGCTGTGTGACTTGGGGTGAGTTACTTAGCCATTCTCAGCTTCAGTTTTTTCATCTATAAAATGGGTATAATAAGCATCAATTTCATAGCACGATGATTTATAGCATCATTTAAATAATCAATATATGTAATTGACAATTCTCATCTGTCATTGTTCTTTTAATTGCGTTATGGTTTAACGATCCAGCAATGCACTTTGGAAAGAACGTCTTTAACGTGCGTGTGTGTATGCACATGTAGATATATATATATATATATATATACAGATCCACACATATATTACATGGTAATAAGAGAGATAACACGTATTTATATAGAGTTGAGGTTCGCGAAATGCTTTACAAACATTATGTTCTCACAACAACCTTGGGAAGGCGGTCCTCTTAATACTCCCATTTTACAGGTGAAGATACCGAGCCAGACAGAGGTAAAGTGACTTAGCCCGGAACACATAGCTAGTATATGTCTGAGGGCAGATTTGAACTCAGGTCCCCTAGGCTCCAGATCCAGGGCTCAGTTAAATAAATGAATGAATGAAAGGTTTATTGTTTGCTATTCACTCTCCAAGTCTAGTTCTTTGTTCCGCTTTCAGTCCAAATTGTCCAATGCGCTCAAGGTATGACAATTTTAAGTGCACAATCAGAAAGAGGCCCACCTTCTGAGCTGTCCCGAGTTTAGAGTCACAGGGGACTTTGAACCTTGGGAGAGAAATTTCCCTGTCTTGCCTTCCGCGGGGTGAAGAGAGAAACGCTGTGAACCGACTAACAGATATTGGCCATCACCCGAGGCAGCTATGTGGCACAGTGGATAGAGCCTTGGGCCTGGAGTCAGGGAGACTCTTCTTCCCATGTTCAAATACACCCTCAGATGTGAGCAAGTGACTTAACCCTGTTTGCCTGAGTTTCCTCATCCTCCCCGATGAGCTGGAGAAGCAGATGGCAAACCACTCCAGTATCCCTGCTGAGAAAACCCCGAATGGGGTCACGCAGGGCTGGACGTGACTGAAAACAACCGAATAGCAGTAGCATTTCCTGACTTTTGACCCCTGATCGCATGAGTCTGTTAAACCTCACGTTCCCCATATGCAAAATGGAGATAATCATCCCCATCCCCATCCTGACTATCTTGAAAGAACATCACAGGAATCAAATGAGATGAAACGGGTAATCCCTTACAAACCTTGAACTTCTCCATCAATGTCGGCTACTTTCATTCAGCAGTCATCATACTCAGCAAAGCCTCTTACTCTTCCATCATGGAACAGAAAAGGTCTATATGCCACAGTCTCATTCCATGCTGCTGTGTTCTCACCTTTGCTACGTTTGAGAACATTCTATCATCAACTTGTACTTTGAACTTCTCTTGGTTTAATCTATGGTGCTAATACACAAATAGTAAAAGAGGAAAAATCGGGGAGTTTTGGTTAGGAAAGTGGTAGTAAAAATATTTTGACTTCTCTAGCATCTGCATCTAAATGTGTCATTAGGTTTGAGCTTTAAAGAAAGAAGAATTACAATTCTATTGCCATTACTCCTTCCTTCTTTCTTTCCTTTCTTTTTCTCTCTCTCCCTTCTTCTCTCCCTTCTTCCCTTTCTCCCTCCCTCTTTCCCTCCCACTTTCCCTCCCTTCCTTCCTCCCTCTCTTTCTTACCTCTCTCCCTTCCTTCTTCCCTCCCTCCCTTCCTTCCTCTTTTTCTCCCCTTTCCATAGTGGAATGTCTAAATACAAAAACTAAAAACCTTGACAAAAGACTAAAGAGAATTTAGAGGTTTTTAGAATTCTTCATGTTAAAGGTATTTATGGTTTTGCTCAGAGAAATGTTTTTTTAATCTTTCAAAACAATGAGAAAAAGACAGTACACAGAACTTTGACCTTAGAGGCAAGAAGAGCTGGGTTCACCTTCTGTCTCTGATTCATACTAGCTGGGTGACCAACACTTGGCGATTCTCAGTCCTTCCAGCAACTCTCTAAGATGACAAGTTGCTGGCATGGCAGCTCTGTGTTAGTGGGGTGATGCCTATGGATGAGGAGACCCATTCCTTAGACTGATGAAGTAATAGTTTACAGGCCCAGACTGGACTATCTATATACGTATAGTGTGTATATGTATGTGTATATATACATATATATGTATATATATACATACGTATATATACAAATGTGTTTATGTATGTAGATGTATGTGTACGTGAGTATTTATGAGTTACAGAAGTTGTATATGTTTGTGTATATAGCATATGTATATGAGTATATATATGTGTATACATGTACGTATGTGTGTTTGTGTATGTGTCTATATTCTTCATCTATACATAACTATCCCCCATTGGAGAATTCTTCTCTCTGGCTACAGGAAGATCACAATTCAAGGTCTAATTATTTATCGCTGCACACCGAGTTCCAGGAGAGCGGCCCAATCATTTTTGGAGTTGTTCTGCCAGCAGACATGGAAACTCTTACTGCTTCATATGGCATCAAAGCGAAGGTTGAGTTTCACAGTTTGGCTTTTAGCTGAAGCAGTTTTCCAAGTGCACATTTTCCGTCCATTGACTGCATCAAAAAAGTGGAGCGCGGCACCCAGAGACGCGATGAGAGGAGATATACGTTGTTGGTGATTCTTCGCAGACGCGTGGCAGTGTACACTTTAACAGGATGCCCTGGAAGAAGGGAATGTTCAAAAGGAGGTGGGCACACTTCTCCTTTTAGGACTTTGTGCCAAGGTGTGGCATGCTGCTTAGGAGGCGCCATTTTCCTCCGTGAATTTCTTTCTACATTTCTTTAACTAGAATGTAAACCTCACTCTTATGCCATAAAAACTGATTTTCCTTTATTGTTTTGTTAGTTTTCATGTTAATTCCCTTTTCCGTCATTATCTGGCATTTCTGGGAAGGAAAATGAAATTAACCCTGTGGCCTGATGGTGGCAGGCAAACTAACAAGAGTACAGGAATAACATCGTCACGTAGGAAATGGGTCATGGTTTTAGAGCTGTGAGGGTTTGGAGAGTCAGCTGACTGCAAGGCCAGTTAGGGTTTCCCTACTTTCCAGGTGAGGCAGCTGAGCCTTAAGGATCTCCCAAGTGGGAAGAAGCAGAAACAGGATTCAGACCCAGGAGCCTCTGCCTCCAAATCCAGTTCTCTTCTGCCGAGGATCCGCAAGATGGTGCTGTAGATGGGTAGGGCTTCTTATGCCTTTGCCAATTCACGGTCCAAGTTTGTGCTTCCGGTATCGACTGTGTTAGTGTTTAGAGGAACTTATATTAATACTCACATATGCATAAGTACGTGTGTATATGTGCATGTGTATAAGCCACAACATCATCTTTTTATTCTTATTAATGATAAAGTATTTTACACACAGGAATGTGTCTATATATCAAAGAGGAGAGTGAATTAGTACCTCGTCATTATAGCTAGTGTGACTTCTTATGTAGAAGAGTAACTATCATAGGACAAATGGAGCTTTGACCCAGGGTGTTAACATCTAGGGGAGTACACTTCCCTTCTCTTACCCCCAAACAAAGGCTCCATACTTGCTTCCATACTTCCTCTCCACATCAGCTGCTGTCCCTTTGTCTTGCTCCTGAGTCATGGCAAACCCTCTGTGGGATGGGCTTGTCATCCCAGAACCCACAGTAGGCCTGCCTTCCTGTGTCGGAAAGGCAAAATGGGCTCCTTAGCACTTAGTTCAACAAGTGCCCTTGAAGAGTTTGGCTTTTGTTTGCATTGAGTGATTCAGCTATTTTGTTGAGTCTTGTTAAGTGCTAAGCCCCAGGCCCAAGATTTGGGTGTCCTTGGTGCCTCCTTGCCTCAGGGGAGGGCTCAGTTTAGACATGAGTTTGAGTGACATGTCTGGGACAGTGGGGGCTCTTGGACCACGTGGGTTTAAGTCTGCCTCTTTGTGGTAATTTTGGGTTGCGTGGGTGAGTCCCATGTGTGACTCACCCCTGACCCTGAAAAAGATATAAAAGCCAGGGGTGGGCCTCTTCTTCCTTGGAGCTCTTTGCCGCAGCAGTGTTGGCGCACTTGACTCTGAGCCAGCCTTGTTGAGCTCCCGGCTGAACTCAGATGTTGATGGTTCCTTGGTAACTATGAATTGTATTGGATCTGTTTGTAATTTGTTTAAGGGCTCTTGAGATGGTATTGATGAAGAGACTCTGGGCAGCTGTAGCTAAGGAGCCCTCCAGCTTGTAAACCTGGATGCTGAGACTTTGTTGAACTCTGGCAACTATGTATTGGGATTTGAATCAGACAAAATCTGTCTGTTGATGTTTGTACTTTGTTTGTATTTTGTTCTGAAGTTCAGGGTGCTGGCTTTTT
>JAQQSZ010008489.1:0-13028 GCA_028646595.1 Phalanger gymnotis | reverse complement strand
TTCTATTTGAAACATTGCATGCTCCCAGCTTTCCTATTATTTTCCATAGTACTACCATCTTACTAGCCACTCAGGCTCCCAAGCTTAGTGTAATTCTTGACATCTTACTTGTACACATAGCCGCATATGTGGATATATAAGTCCTTACTTCCATATATCCAACCTATTGTTCCTTTCTCTCCACTCTCATAATCACCACCCTTGTTCAGGCTTTTATCACCTAACATTTCAATGATTGTCATAGCTTCTTAGTCAGTTTCCTTGCTTCAAGACCCTCCTTAAACCAACCTATTCTCTACCCAGTTTTTCTTAAGTCACAGATTTGATCATATTGTGTTTTTAAACCATGTAATCCACTGGCTCCCTATTTAATATATCTTGGATAAAATAGATAACACTCAATCATTTAAAGCCCTTTATAATTTATCCCATTCCTACTTTTCACACTTTACTCCTCTCTTTGTACTCTATAATCAAGCTTACTGGTCTACTTGCTGTTGCTTACCCATGATATCCATTAACCAGCTCCATGCTTTCACATTGTAGGTTGTAACCTACATCCTCCCCCTTTACTTCTGTTTCCTAGGTCTTCATATAAAATTCATCTCAAATCCCACCTGCTGCAGGTGGCCTTTTCTAGTTGTCCTAACTGCTAGTTCCTTTCTTCTGAGCTGACTTTCCATTTATTCTGTACATATCATATATAGAATATATCATATATCATATATGGAACGCATGTTGTATCTTCCATGAGTGAGCTCCTTGAGGGTACAAACCATGTTTTTTCCCTTTCTTTCCATCTTCGGCACTTAGAAAAGTGTCTGGTACATGGTAAGCCCTTAATAAATACTTGGTGATTGACTAAATTACTGTATTAAGGGCCATTTCAGGGGAAGAACAGGATTGTATAAAACTGAAGTACTCTTGAGCCTTTTCAAACTTCAGTTGAAAAAAATCCTATTTCTGAACTAGATATTTGGAATGCACAGATTATCACACACTATTGATTTGATGGTGGGTCTACTTTTACCTTAGCCAAATTTAAGGATTTGTAGATAGGAACTTTATTCATGGCATTATTATTGTGCTTCAAAACCATCAATCAAATGGCCAAGTGGAAAAATAATTGTCAGCTACCAATAATGCTCTGAAGTGGATTGTGGTAGAGTGGCCAAGATGACTTAACAGATTGTTCACCCTTCAAGATGTATCCCCAACATATTTAACAGCAAGAGTCAGTCCTACTACTGAGTTCCAGTAGGGTAACATCTAAAGACATGCTTTTACCATTTCTAAACATACATTCTGAAAATTTATGAGATAAAAAGAATGTATTTGGGACACTATTCTAATCTATTCTTTGCTGTTCATCCTTAGCATAATGTTTGGTACTAGTAAGTACTTACTAAATGCTTTTTCATCTGTACATCCATCCATCTATTCATTCATTCATCCCTTACTAAGAAGTATGAAGTCAAATCAGAGTAGGCTCCTGTAACTTTAATTGAGACAAAGCAACTGTAATGCCCCATGAAGTTCAGAGTACAAATAGACCTATGTGTCACTGCTACGTAATGTCGGTAAATGTTTTACATGCACCATCTCATTTGTCTCTTATAACAACTCTTTGAAGAATGTATTCCTGTTATTATTATTTCCATTTTTTTTGAGGAAGAAAGAACTCAGTGAGGTTAAATGACTCACTCTTGGTTACAGGCTAGTAAGAGTTGGAGGCGACTGTAACAATGTTCCTTCCAGGGAGATGACAATAGTAGACCCAGATGGAAGCCCATCTGGTGTTGGTTTTTGGCTACATCATCTGAAAGCTCAGTAGAATCATGAAGTAAAGAAGTAGAAGTCTTCTCTGGGTCTTGCAGCTACTGAAGTGAATTTCTCTGGTGTATCTAATATTGGGATTTTTTTGACACTAGCATTAGTTTGTCATATTACCCCCAAACAGAAAACAGCATCCATATGGGAATGGCTCTCAGGACAAAGTTATTTTGAAAAAAAAAGGGAAGAGCATCATAGCCTAGTAGGGAAAATAGGATACTGTAGGGCCCAGAGGCAGAAAAATGTATAGACAAAATCTCATACCAACAATGGGAGGTTACCTTGGACTAGACTTCATAGTGCTAGGAAATAGGAGAGAGCTGAATTGGGTAGCATTTTATTGCAATAGCATTCCTCCAGGGACATTTAAGGGAATTAGATAATATAAATGGAGCTAGTGAATCTTCTCTCCAAATGGAATATACTTGGCAGTGAGAAAGTGTATGGTAATAGTGGTTGGAGTGGATGCAGAAAAGATAACAGAGACTGGATAGAGCAGTGAAGATATGGGGCTCAGATCTCCTCTGTGTGGTGTTGGCACCTGTACCTCCTTCATTTCTGTTGTTATTGTGTACAATGGAGGTCTTCATAAGCAGTTTGTACCCAGCTTCCTTTGCAGAACATGATCAGTAGCTTCACTGAAGTAATAGTGTATGTCTGTGAGAGTTGGACTCTAAGGAAAACTGAGCACCACAGAATCTAAACTTTTGAATTGTGGAGCTAGAGAAGACTTTTGAAAGTCCCCTGGATAGCAAGAAAATCAAATCAATTAATGCTTAAATTAATTCAATCTACTCACTGAAATGTCAAGTACTAAAGTTGAAGCTTAAATCTTTTGGCCACATAATGAGAAGACAAGACTCGTTGAAAAAGACCCCGATGTTGGAAAAATTGAAGATATGTGAAAAAGGGGATGGCAAAGGATGGAATGCATAGATTTTGTCATGGAAACAATGAACATGAACTTGGGCAGTCTTTGGAAGATAGTGGAGAATAGAAGGGCATGGTGTGCTGTGGTCCATGAGGTCATAAAGAATCTGATATGAACAGCAACAACATGGTGTAGGAATCTAAAACTTGGAGCTGTAGTTCACTCTAGGTAAACTTGAATGCACTTGTGTTTGCTTTGTGAGGCAGGGAATAACAGATAATCTGGTTTAAAAAAGAGAACTCTGCCGATTAAAAGATTATGCAAACTAAGCAGGTAAAGGTATTTTATACGTATGTCAAGAGGTACTATGGTGGCATGTCAGTGTGCTATTCCCTTAGAGATATGTTCATTTAAAGATTTTGTTTCTTTTGTTAACTTTTAGCTGTGTGCTGTAATGATTTTGAGGACAGGGTAATGTATAGAATAAGCTTCTAGTGATATAGGGACTATGAAGTTAACAATCTAATTCTCTTTAGCTTGATTAATATTGGTACTTGACATTATAGGATCAAGAGCTGGTGGAAACCTTAGAAATAATCTAGTTCACACCCCTTGTTTTAAAGATGAAGGAACCAAGGAAGGCAAAAGATATGTTCAGGATCACAAGGTACAATTGGTGTTTGAACCTGGGTTTTCCAACTGTAAAGTCCATGGTTTTCCCACTGTATTGCAACCTAACAATAAAATTTATCATTTTTTTATGAGAAGTTGCTGATATAACTAATTAGACTGTGAGTTCTTTGTGGTCACATACTGTCTTTTGCCTTTCTTCATATCCCCAGAATTTAGTATAGTGTCTGCCACACAGTGGGGGTTTAATAAATGTTTATTGACTGCCTATTGTTGTGTGTAGGATCTAGAGTTTGTAATCCTCTGTATACATGTAGAAGTGTGATTAATCCTGGAATGAACTTCGGCTACTAATATCTACTACTTTTTGTAAGTAGATTTCTTAGCTCAGAGGTATCAAATACATGCCCCAATGTGGTGCACAATTTAGGTGTGGCCTGAATCAGTGAAATTGTAATTGGAAAATATTTCCTATAATAAATAAAAATGCAATAATACACAGCTAATGTTAATATGTGGTTTTCTAAGTAACAGGGATCTTTACATATAGTTTAGCAGCCCCTATTTCTATTAGTTTGACTCCACTGTCTTAGATGATGACCCATTCAATGAAGGATCTTTGATTTCCATATCCCCAATCTGTTGGTTTACCTGCCTGCCTCCACTGCTTTCCAAAAGACTGCAGTCATGCTGCTGTTTGGGAAGCTGAGATCTAGCCTTCCTCTGAACTAAAACATCACATTATACTTCTAATTGTACATCTCATGGTCTAAGTATTATTTTAGTTGTTCATAGACATGATATAGCTTATCTCCTTCTTTGGACCTATAAGATCTATGAAGCATTTCTTCTAGTAGTTGCTTCTCTTTGGTTCTCACATAGACCAGACATACTATCTTGCTGCTGCTATCTCTTATGTACTGCCAAACAGAGCTATGTTGCTGGGGGACTGGCTTCATCCCAGGACTTTCTCTCTTGGCACTTGATGCTCGGCATGGCTTGGAGGTAATTCTGATGAAACTATTCCAGAAGTCAAGCAAGATGTTTTGATTGTGAGGGGAGATTACCTCTGCCAGCTGGTACACAACCTCAGGCTTCTTAAAGCTCTTAATACTCATGAAAGTGATTTGCTCATAGGACAGAGAATATTTGACAGAATACATGGAAACATGAAATTAAAATTTTTAAACTCTTTGAGAGAAAATGAAATGGACCAAAGAAAATTGGTGAAAAGTCTTTATAATTATTTTCATCTACTATCTCTTAATAACCCTATTCCAATTTATCATCAAGAACATTTAGGTTACATAATTTATCTGTTCCTGTGATGACAGAATACAGTATCATTGAGTTTGAAGACTTGCTACTTCATACTTTATCTCCTAATATAGGAAAATGTCACATTTGCTCATTTATTAATTTTGATTTTATATTATTATTAAAAACAGCATAAAAGTAACTGGTCAACACTGATATTTTTCATTAAAATCATAATAATTTCATAAAAATCAATGCTTCCATGGAAGCTGTATGTCCTTTATTTACTTATTTTTGTAAATACCAAGATACTAACTTAATTCTAATACTCTCAGGAGTAACCCTGGATAGCAGCAAGATGAACCAAATTCTTATGTTCCTTGGGAAAAAGCTGGGTAGGGGCATATTTCAAAAAATATTATTTAGAAGGACCAAAAACTTAGCCTCATTCATGTCAATCCAGAGGTTCTGGGACATGATCCCTGCTTATAAACATCAATTCATATTAGAAATATATGATTTCTCCTACATTTCTTGCATTTCCATAGACGTTGACATAACCTAATATCCCTAAGTAGAATATCCACAAAGTTGAGAGGCATGGTGGTTTCCTTGAATCTCTGAACTTTTGGGATATCCTAATAAGACTGAACAGTCTTTTGTGAGTGGGTTATTTTTTTTTTTTACAATTACTGGACTCATTTCATTTGGCTTGGCAGTGTGGATGGCCTTACATTTTTAGCTTTCCATCTAAATACAACCCAAACTGAAATGACTACAGTTTATCATCAAGGCAATTTATTTCTCAGTTGTATGAGCTGTCCTTAGGCATACATCCTATTAGTTCTCCATAGGTCAGTGCCTACATATTCAATGTCTTTCACTCTGCCATAAAACCTTTATCAAGATTTAATTACCAGGAACATAGGATGACAGAAGTGCTTGGGCATTTTACATTGAATTCTAATTAAAATTCATGTGAAGCTACCCACGACTATTTTGGATTTTATTAAATAGAACACAAGACAAAAATAAAACTAATGAACTGCAAAGGTCAATATGTGATTTCTTTTTATCATAACAACTGGGTTATAGTTTATACAAGCTAGGGGCATGGCCAAGAATAAAATATTTGGGATGTTTGTTTGTTTTTCTGAGCCAACTCTTTATCCTGAGATCACAAGAGCTCCATTTCATGAATGCCTCTCTCATGACTCTTTGATCGTGCAATTTTGAAAATTCCAAATTCTGTTTTCTAGTTATTTTGTACTCCATTTGATCTCCCGGAGGTAAAAATAAAGGGAATATAATAGAAAAGCATTTAATTTCTCATGTTTAAAAGATTGCTCAATGTTGTTTCTTATTAAAAAGTCATCAAGTATTCTGTGTTTTACGAGCAGAAGAGTCTAAAGAAACTTAGAGCTGACCTTTGAGACTCTGAAAGAAATGATAAAACCTGCCCTTCTGGCCCCATTCTACTCTCTGCTGCACATTTCCAGTAGTAGGAAGTCTGATGGGTGAACCAAGGTTAGTACCAACCAACCATGCATAGGATAAAGTAGGAGTAGTGAGAGAAAGCTAGGAGGTTGAGCCCTCTGAATGCATGATCAAATCAGACCTGAAGGGGAGGCTGGAGATGTTTAGGTTAATAAAAGAGAATGGCATATTTGTCAGATTCAGAGAATGAAGGCTATTTAAAATTCAGAGTAGGATTCAAAAAGGTTTTGCCATGTGGGTATGAAATGGCTTTGTTTTTAAGCAAGTTGTGAAGTCTCATTATTAAGGCACTGAAATACAAATTTAAGTAAGGAAGGGGGATATAGAAATGGCATTCTCAAGTTGACAGAACTACAATAAATTATTGGATAAGGTGTATTTGATTAAAATAAA
This sequence comes from Phalanger gymnotis, assembly GCA_028646595.1. NCBI lineage: Eukaryota > Metazoa > Chordata > Mammalia > Diprotodontia > Phalangeridae > Phalanger > Phalanger gymnotis. Next base: position 6,547 of record JAQQSZ010008489.1, on the reverse strand, counting down.
AACTGAAGCACTAGTGACAGTGGCTGAATTTCACTGACAGCTGTGCACATGTAATTCAAACACCAAAATCTGCTCTTAACTCCCAACATGCACCTGCAGTTGACTTGCCTACCAGAGGCACTGGCAGTAACTAGTAGGATCTGACTATTTATTGGCTTAACTTAAAAGAGGAAAATGACATGTTTGCAGTTTAATAAAAATGCTTTAGCTATTTGGAGGCTCTGATCTGGGGACCGGACAAGCGTCCTTGAAAGAAACTGCCAGGGAATTGGTAACCAGGATTTTTAAGATAGGAAACAAAAAAGTCTAGAAAAGCTTCCACACATTCAGGAAATATTTGGAGATAGCTAGAAGACGAACTCTCTATATTATGAAGTGCTGTAATTCAGAGATGCCAAATGCACTGCCTGTGGGTTGGATATAACATACAACACTCCCAAACCATATTAAAGTGTAATTGGGGCATATTGAACAAAATAAATAAAAATACAATAAAACAGATAATATTAATCTGTTGTTTTCTAAGTCAATATACACCTATAATAGCTCCTATTTCTTTTTGAGTTTGATACTACCACTCTAATGCACCACTGAATCTCTGCTCTCAACAATATGAGCATCCCCTGTGAACCTGTGCTTGCCCATCCTGTATGACTCTAGTTTGTGTCCTTTTATAAGTTCACTTCAAAAGGTCCACCCAACTGTCCTTCTCTTTCTCTTGTTATCATTAAAATACGCATGGAGCTCTGGGGCTTTTTCTTATTTTCCCCTTGTTCTTGCAAGACTATCCTATCTTTTATTGTTTTCCAGTTATGCATATCTCTGATGACATTTTTGTTTTATAATACTTCTGCATAAATCCTTGTTGGTGGTATGTGGCAGGCAGATAACCCCTCTGTGCCACCCTTCCCCAATCCTCTTCATTTCCTCTTCATTGCTGTTGGGTGATTCTCAATCTCTTTTGTGTTATAGCAGTCCATGTCTTGCAGCCATACAACATCACCAGGATGATATTGTAGTACACAATTTCAAGCAACAAAATAATCATTTGAGAAAACATTTATGGATTGCCTATTATGTGAAAGGTGTTGTGCTGGGTAGTGTAGGAGATCACAAGATGTCTCAAAAAAGGCTTCTGTCCTCAAGCATCCTATAGTCTATATCGGCAGAGCAGACATAGGCACATAAATAACTAACAGTATAAAGCAGCATGAGATTCTTGCCAAGTGAGTGATCCAGACAAAAAGCAGTACAGAAGTTCAAAAAATGAAGAGCTCATGGTGGGCTGGGATGGTGAAGCAAGGCTTCTTCCATACAGCAGATACTCATTAAATATTAACAACTTAATGAATTGATCTTAGAGATGAAGGACCACGATTATTTACCTGGTTTTATAAATCCTTGTTACAGTACAATACATGTTGGGAGCACCTATTCAGTACCGTGGGAGGGAAAGATAAAGGAACACAAAGTCTTTTTAGTTACCATGGTAAAGGGAAACTGAATGGAAATGCAAAAGCAGAGGGCTATGTGGTGATAGAAAACATAATAGCTGCAGGCAGCCAAACAGAAAAGAGGGTTACATCAAATCTATGCATCTTAACTGCAATTTCAGGTTGCTGAAAAACGGTATGTTGTTATCTGTTAATATCAAGCTGGTGATATCAGTAAAGAAATGGGAAATGTCTGAAGGGAACAAAGAGAGTAATAATCATAGGCACAAAATTTTAAAAAGAGAAATATATGCTCATGCTATATTAATGAACTGCAAATCAATAGTCATTTGAATGCGGAACAGAGAACCGTAAAGTTCCACTAAAATGTGATTTTTAAAAAATAAGGACTGCAGTGTTCTGCAAAGATCTGTCAAATATGTTTAAAGTGAGAGCAAAAAGAAATAGTATATACAGACCTAAGATCATTATAACAGGAAGGCACACTGTTTATTTAAATTTATTTTGGAAACAGTAATTAGATGAATATAAGAACTAAGAAACACTATATGGGCTCAAGAACAATAGTTGATAGTGCCTATTCTTTATTCTTTGACAGTGAGTTACACTAAAAGATGGCTTGAGAGATAGTGTGTTAATTGCCCTTCATGGTGTTGTCTTTGGTGATTAAGGATCTATCTACCTCAAACATCTTTGGTGTCGCTGCCTGCCTTTAACAGTTGCCATCATCTTAGAGCCCTCTAAGGTACCAAGTTTGATTGGCCAATGAGTGAGTACAGACTCACTTAAAGGACTATATCCTATTGGCTCTGGACTATGCCCCTCATCCAACCACTGTGAGCATCTTGGGAGACCTTATCATTTGACTAGTTAAGGCATATCCTCCAGCTGCATGGTGATGAGAACTGAAGTTATTGGTTTGTCCTGAGAAGGGAGTCTTGTTCAGTGGAGCTGAAATTAAGAGGAGCTGCAGATGGAAAGTATAGAATTAAGTGTAGTTCCAAGGCATTTCTTATTCTAGAATCTCAGAATTTTAGCATTCAGATTGAACTTAGAGGTCATCTAGTCCAATTCCTGCCCTTTTGCAGGAATTTCCACTACAGCATCTCTGACAGATGGTCATTGAGTTTTTATTTAAGTATCTCCAGTAACCAGAAACCTAGTACTTCACAAAGGAGCCCCAAGGAAATGAACTTTCATTAAATTAAGCTAAAATCTGATCTGTCTTCTTGTGGCTTCCTTGCAATGAGAAGTGTCCCAAAGTGGAATGGGATGCCTTGAGAGATAGTTTCCCATCACTGTAGGTTTTCAAGTGGATTTGTAATGACCATTTATGTAGGTTACAATAGAAGGGATCCCTGCTCAGGTGCAGATTAGACTAGATGGTCTCTAAATTTTCTTTCAGATCTGAGATTCTTTGATTCTAAGAGCATATATATTGTTCATAATTCTGCCCTTGTGGAGACACACAGCATAAATTTAATCCTTTTTCCACATAACAGCCCTCTGAATGCTTGAGTAAAGCTGTCATGCTCCTACCTAGTCTTCTCTTCCCTAGGTAAATATTCCTATTTCCCTTCATCATTTTTTATAAGATAGGTTTTCCAGATTCCTTAACCACTTTGGTGACTCCAACTCATCATTAGTCCCTTGACCACCCTTCTCTAGGTCTTATCTGACTAGGCAAGAGTACAATAGAACTATCATCTTCCTTGTTGTGAACTCACTCTTACTGCAACAAAATGTTAGATTAACGTTTTTGACCTCATCATCACAGTGATGACTCCTGTGCAGCTTGTAGTCTGCCAAACTCCAGGACATTTTCTATCTGAGTTGCTGTCAAGCCACTCATTTCTACTATCCTGAGATTTTGTAGTTGATCTTTTCAACTAAATAGCAGGACTTTAGATACACCACTTTTAAATTTTCTTGTATTGGATTATTCCACTTTTTATGTCACTCTGAGGATAACATCAATATGAGTAGTAATGGTTTTGAACATCTCCTATTATGCTCTCCAAAGTATTCACGGGAGAATTCATGATGACTAGACGTTCAACAGAACATGGAATAGAGTGGCTCCCATATAGTTGAAGCTGACTTCCATTCCTCTCTCAGTCCCAATTCATCAAGTTCAAAAAAGGCTGCCGCATTATTTGAGCAGTGGGTTTAAATTTCTGGCTTATTAAGTTTTCTAAAGACTGTTTAGTTGGCTATAAGCAGATATATTGTCTTTGACTCAGATATGGTTTTCTTGAGAGATTGCTCATATTCAGCTCCAGATCACTGACTTAAGAAAACAAAGGGCCTTAGCCGAAGCACTAGTATGATATGATATAGGCTGTGCCAGCAGGTGTGTGTCCTAGATGAAGGAAAAAGTTTATAGTCACTCACCTGGAGCCTGAAAAGCAAAATTGTGGATGGTGACCCCACTGTGATGGGGGAGTCATGACAAAAGTTTGCCCAGATGGAATGTCTGTCTTGTTACCTTGCCTCCTTTGGCAAAGGAAATGTAGCTTATGTACCACAGCGTGGCTGTAACTCATGTCTGTACGCCCAGCCAACTCTGTGTGGGTTTGTTTTTGAATTGCCTTGTTTGAACAGTTTGTTCTCTGCAGAATTTTGACAAAACAGAATGTCTGGATGTCTGGAACGTTGTAAAAAATGAAAGGTAGCTGGAATTAGAAGATACAGTCTGAAACAGTATTTCTTCCACTTTCTGCCTATGTGGTCTGGGGTAAGTTGTTTACTTACTCAGAGCCTCAATTTACTTATCTGTAAAATGAGGGATTTGGACTTAGATGATCTCTAGGCTTCTTTCAAACTTTTGAGTGCTATGATTCGGTGAATGGCTTGACTGGTCGAGAAAATTGGTAGGAGTACTGAATTCTTTCCCTTCCCAATTGTGGTGGAAAAACATGTCCTAAGCCTTTTGATCTGCTGTATATGTGTTATGTTTATAAATTTCAACCTCTGAATGTAGTTGGTTAGCTGAGTTGTTGAGTATAAACTATACTATTGAGACCGAGTCCAAGTGTTTGATATTCACATGGGCGAATTAGCTTTATTCTGTTTCTAATGCCCTTGACATCCACTAGAGCCCCAGGTTGCTGTCTTGTACCAGAGTGATCTCAGATGGTATGATCATATAATCTCAGCTGTTCACTGAATCTGAAACATGGAATCATCAAAAACTACTCCCAAGAGTGTGAATGTGCTTGGTACTGGGGCCAAGATAACTCTGGCTAAATGCATATAACCTCTAGGTAAATACAGAACTATGTTAGTGAGTTTTTCCATTACATTTAGTAATGTTGCCATATTTTATTTCCTTTTAAATACCTTAGTGAATGTAGTCTAGTGTGAAAATGCCAGTGCAATCATCCAGCACCCTCACATAGCTGCTCTCTTCTCACCATTATGGTCCTGCTGTTTGTCGTATTGTGCACTGTGCTAACGCACCATGTAAATAATGGCTGATATTCCTGACACCATTCAGTGGTTAATGAAGTGCTTTACATAGATGTTCTCAGTGGGTCCTCACAACAAACCTGTAAAGTGGGTAGCACTGGAATTTTTAGCCTCATTCGACGATAAAGGGAACTGATTCAGTGAGAAGTAGGATTATTTGTTCAAGGGCACACAGCTAGTAAGAAGAAAAGCTAGTTTTGAACCAGCTTCTTTTGATTCCAAATCCATTAGTCTTTCCACTATACTACAGATTTCCCTTGGTTACTAGAAGGGACTAGACAAAAGAACAGAGATGGAGCCTTTTGCTGGAAACCACCACCAGCACCAGCACCAGTAACAACTTAAAATGTAGGCTTGGCTGATAAAGGGTAAACATTGTCAGTTTAGTGTGGAAAAGCCAGAATGAGGCACATTTGTATACAATATAATTCTCATGTAAAGTTGTATCCTACTTAAAGATAAGCCAATGCTCAAGATTCAATTTAATAAATCAGATGACTAGAAAGTCACCATCATTAATAACAATATTGTCATTTTAGAAAATTTATTTGATTTAGAATTCTCTAACTGCTAATGTAATTTAAAAAATTACTTTCTTCCTCCCTACATATTTCATTGCCCCAGCCCATATCTCCTTCCTCACTACCATATATTTACTTAGGTATGTCAACATGTCATAGATTTTTTCTTTCAGCAGTACGGGAATTCCTTACACTGATTTAGATCACCACCTTCTATAACTTAGTAAGTCAAGTCAACAAGTATTTATTAAGCACCTTCTCTTGCCTAAGACTTGGAAAGTTTGGTTGATTTGCCAAGTCAGACAGCTAACAAATGTCGGAGGTAACATTGGACTCCAGGTCTGCCAGATTTCAAGTCCAATACTCAAGTCACTACTTCAGTCAAATCCCCTTTTATTCAGTAATACTTAAGAAAATTAGTCAAGGGGAGGGATGGAGCCAGAATGGTGGCTGGAAAGCAGGGACTAGCGTGAGCTCCCTGCCAGGTCCCTCCAAAAACCTATAAAGAGTGGCTTTGAACGAGTTCTGAAACTGCAGAACCCATGGAGTGGCGGAGGGAAGCAGGGCTCTAGCCCAGGATGGCCTGGATGGTCTCTGGGTAAGGTCTATCCCACATGGAGCTGGGAGCAGAGGGGAGCGGAGCTGAGGGGAGCAAGCCCAGCATGGGTGGCACAGACCAACGAGATCAGGAGCTGGGAGGAGTGTGTCCTAGTGCCTTGAACCAGTGAGCTGCAGCAGTTACCAGACTTCTCAACCCATAAACACCAAAGACAACAGAGTAGGTTAGTGGAAAAAGCTGCTGGGGACAGGGAGTTTGGGGTTTGGCCACTGCCCCAGGGGCAGTGGAGGTGGGGCAGCTACAGAACTACAACTGCAGTTGCTTCTGGCCCCAGGACCACCTGGTGGGAGGAATTAAGTGGAGGATCAGAGCAGGAGTGAAGAGCCTGCTGAAGATCTAAGTCCAGTCCAGGTTGGGGGTTCTTGAGGAAGGAGGAGTGCTGGTGAGGCAGAGCTGGTGCATCCCCCCAAGCGTGAAACATAGAAGTCTTTAGTCTACAAGCAGTCATACCCCGCTGAAAAACTCAAGGGTCAAGTAAGTTG
>JAQQSZ010008488.1:0-13029 GCA_028646595.1 Phalanger gymnotis | reverse complement strand
TGACTCTGGGCCAACCCTTGTTCTGAGCTCCCAGGCTGAACCTAGATGTTGGCAACTATGAATCTGTATTGGGTCTGTCTATTGATGTTTGTAATTTGTTTTTATTTTGCTCTGAAGTTCAGTGTGCTGGCTTTTACCCCTGAACTAAGTGAACAATATTTGTGTGCTGAATTAAAGTAAGCTTGCCAACCCCTTAACCTTGCTGTCCTTATTAAGGCAGATCAAAAGAACCTGTGCTTTGGTGCGTGCTGGCAACTTTCTGGGTGCTGGTTGTGGGTGGATCTTACATCCCCACGGAAGCTGCTAGCCAGATTGTGGAAACATGCAAGAAGGGGTGGTAAAAGATAATCAACTTAAAACAACTCTAGACAGTATAAAATACGTGGGAGTACACTTGCCAAAAAAAAATCCCAGCAATTAAGTGAACAAAGTATTAAAAACTTTTATAAAAATAAAATCAGATTTAAATAATTGGAGGAATGTTAATTGTTCATGTCTAGACAGTGTCAATATAATAAAAATGACAATATTAAACGAACTATATATTCAATGCCATCCCAATTAAATAATCAAAAGTTATTTTTATTTGAATTTGAAAAAAATAATAAAATTCATTTGAAAGAACAAAACGTCAAGAATATCATAGGAAATAAAGAATCAAATGTAAAGGAAGGATGTTTAGCAATAAGAGGTCTTAACTATATCATAAAGCAGTAATTATCAAAACTATTGGGTACTGGCTAAGAAATTGAAAGATAAAACCATGGAATAGAGTACACATTCAACCTACAGCAATAAAAAAACATAATGACCTTGTACTTGACTAGTGTTAAGATTTTGGAATAAGAATTCGTTATTTGGTAAAAATAGATGTTGGAAAAACTAGCAAACAAGATGGAAGAAACTGGGCATAGACCAATATCTTTTTGTTTTCATAGACCAATATCTTACAACATTTACCAGGAAGGGAAGAAAATGGATAGGTGACCTAGATAGAAAATAAGATATTACAAGAAATTTTTTTTAAAATATGGAACATATTACTTATCAAACTTATGGATAGTTGAGCAATTGATGAGTCAACAAGAGATGGAGAGCAAAGTTAGGTTTAAAATGGATAATTTTAATTACATTAAATTAAAAGTCTTTGTGCAAATAAAACAAATATAGCTAAGATCAAAAGGAAAGTGGAAAACTCGGCGGGGGGATTTTATAGAGCATTCTCAAATATAAGTTTCATATCTCAAATTTCTACAGAACTTTATCAAAGCTATAAGAATACAAGTCATTCCCTAATTGATAAATTGTCAAAGTAAATGAACAGGCAATTTTCCAATGAAGAAGTCAAAATAATTTATACTCAGATGAAAAAGTTCATTAAATAATATTTGTTTAGAAATATGTAATTTAAAATGACCTTGGGGTATCATTTTACGCTTGATTGTTTAAAATTATAGAAATTAAAAGTGACAAATTTTGGAAGGGATATTGAAAATTGGGAAACTAATTCTTGGTTGATGGAATTGTGAACTGAATGGGGATAAAAAGGAATATACTATTTTTCTCAGTGGTACACAGCACATACTCAAAAACTGATCATATCCTAGGGCATAAAAACTTCACAGTCCAGTGTAGGAAGGCAGAAATAGTCACAGCACCCTTTTCAGATCAAGATGCATTAAAAATTATTTGCAATGAAAGACCATGGAAAGATAAACTAAAATTTAATTGGAAACTAAATAATCTAATCCTAAAGAATGAGTGGGTCAAAGAACAAATTATAGAAACAATTAATAACTTCATTCAAGAAAATGATAATAATGACACAACATACCAACACATATGGGATGCAGCAAAAGCAGTAATTAGGGGAAGTTTCATATCTCTAAATGGTTATGTGAATAAAATAGATAAAAATAAAAGATCAATGAATTAGGAAGGCAACTGAAAAAGCTTAGAAAAAGAAGAAATTGAAAATCCCCAAACAATAACAAATTAGAAATACTGAAAAGCAAAGGAGAGGTTAATAAAAAATTGAAATCAAGCAAACTATTGGACTATAAATAAAACTAAGAGCCAGTTTTAGGAAAAGGCAATAAAAATGATAAACTTTTGATCAATTTAATCAAAAAAAATAGAAGAAAACCAATTTACCAGGATCAAAAATGAAAAGGGTGAATTCACCTCCAAAAAAGAAGAAATTTAAAAAATGATTAGCAATTATTTTGGCCAATTCTATGCCCATAAATTTGACAACCTTATGGAAATGGATGAATACTTACAAAAATATAAATTGCCCAGGTTACCAGAAGAGAAAATAAAATACCTAAATAACACCATTGAAGAAAAAGCAATTGAGGAAGTTATCAATGAGCTCCCTTGGAAAAAAATCTACAGGGCCAGATGGCTTTACATGTGAATTCTATCAAACATTTAAAAAAAGATTAACTCCCATACTTTACAGACTATTTTTGAATAAAAGGTGAAGGAGGAATCCTATCAAATTCTTTCTATGATGACAATATGTTACTAATACCTAAACCAGGAAGAGTCAAACAGAGAAAGAAAAATATAGACTGATTTACCTAGTGGATATTGATGCAAAAATTTTAAATAAAACATTAGCAAAAAGATTGCAGCAACTTGTTGGGAGAATGATACATTATGACCATGTAGGAATTATTCCAGGAATTCAAAGCTAATTCAATATTAAGAAAATTATCAGCATCATTGATCATATCAACAACACAACTAAAAGAAACCATATGATTAAAAGCTTTTGACCAAACACAACAGCGATTCCTATTAAAAACACTAGAAAACATAGGAATAAATGGAGTTTTCCTAAGATGAGGAGCTTCTACCTAAAACAATCAGCAAGTATTGTATGTAATGGGGATAAGCTAGGTCCATTCCTAAAAAGATAAGGGGTGAATCAAAGATGTCCATTGTCACCCTTAATATTCAATTTGGTACTAGAAATAAGAGCTGTGGCAATAATAGAAGAAAAAGAAATTGAAGGAATTAGAATATACAAAGAAGAAACTAAGATATCACTCTTTGCAGATGATATGATGATTTACTTAGAGAATCCTAGAGATTCTCTCAAGTAAAAAAATACTTGAAATAATAAATAATTTTAACAAAGTTGCAGAATATAAAATCACCCAACATAAATCATTGGCATTCCTCCATATTAGTAACAAAGCCTGACAAAAAGACATAGAAAGAGAAATTTGATTTAATGTTACTGTAGACACTATAAAATATTTGGGAGTCTACCTGCCACAACAAACCCAGGACCTATGTGAACACAATTACAAAACACTTCTCACACAAATAAAGTCAGATCTAAATAAATGGAAAAAGCATCAGGTGCTCATGGTTAGCCAAGCTAACATAATAAAAATGACAGTTTTACCTAAATTAATTTACTTATTCAGTGCCATACAAATCAAACTAACAAAAATATTTTATAGAGCTGAATTAAATAATAACAAAATTCATCTGGAAGCAAAAAGGTCCAGAATACAAAGGGAACTAATGAAAAGAAATGCTAGAGAAGGTGGCCTAGTCATGCCAGGTATCAAGCTTGTCTTATAAAGCAGCAGTCATTGAAACTACTTGGTACTGGCTAAAAAACAGAGTGGTGGATCAGTGGAATAGATTAGGTGCAGAAGATGCAGTAATCAACAACTATAGCCATTTGTTCTTTCAGAAACCCAAAAATTAAGCTTCTGGGTTAAGAATTTCACAAAAACTGTTGGGAAAATTGGAAAATATTATGGCTGAAACTGGGCATAGACACATATCTTATACCATATTCCAAAATAAAGACAAAATGCATTCATGATTTAGGAATAAAGACTGATACTATAAACAATTTGGGAGAGCAAGGAATAGTCTTACTGTCATATTTATGGGAAAGATAAGAATAACAAGAGATAGAGAGCAGTAAAAAATGCAAAAAGGATAAGTTTCATTATGCTAAATAGAAAAGCTTTTTGTACAAACAGAGCCAATGCAACAAAGATTAGGAGGGAAGCAGAAAATTGGGAAAAAATCTTTACAATGTTTCTGACATAGGCCTCACATCTAAAATATACAGGAAATTAAGCCAAATTTATATGATTAGAAGTCATTCTCCAATTGATAAATGGTCAAAGGATATGAACAACCAGTTTTCAGAGGAAGAAATTAAAGATATCTACAGCCATAGGAAAAGATGCTCTAAATCACTATTGGTTAGAGAAATGCAAATCAAAACCACTCCTGGGTGCCACATCTCTCCTGTCAGACTGGTCGACATGACAGAACAGGAAAATGATAAATGCTCTAGAGGATGTGGGAAAATTGGAATCATTATTACATTGTTGGTGGAGTTGTGAACACTTGCAGCCATTCTGGAGAGCAATTCGGAACTATGCCCACATGGCTATAAAATGTGCATACCGTTTGACCGATCAATACCACTTCTCGGGCTGTATATTAAAGAGATCACCCAAGCGGGAAATGGACCACTATGTACAAATTTTTACAGCAGCTCTTTTTGTGGTGGCAAAGAATTGAAAATCAAGGTGATGCCCATCAATTGGGGAATGGCTAAACAAACTGTGGTATATGAATGTGATGGAATACTATTATGGTATAAGAAATGAGGGGCAGATGGACTTCATTATAGTCTGGAAAGACGTATTAACTAATGCTGAGTGAGGGGAGCGTTACTAGGATATCATTATACACACTTACAGACACACGGTATCTTTAAGGTGTAACTTTGCTACACTTGGCTCCTCTCATCAATGTAAGATTCAAAGACAGCTCTAAAGACTCATGATGGAAAAAAGCTATGCCCTTCCACAGAAAGACACACAAACACACACACACACACACACGTGTGTGTGTATATATACATATATATACATATATATACATATACATAATCTGAATGCAGATTGAGGCAAACCATGTGCTTTCTTTGGTTTCATTTCTTCTTTGTCACAATAAATTCCATTGATTATTCTTCTTTACAATTGGACTATTATGTAAATAATTTCTGTGTGAAGTTATAGGTAGAGCCTACATTGGATCAGATGCTGCCTTACGGGCTGGGGGAGGAGAGGGAGGCAGAAAATATTAGAACCCTAAAACTTGTGCAACTATGTGTTGTAAACTAAAACTAAATATTATATGTTTGTAATTAAAAATAAAGCAATTATACCCTACCTAGTTAGATGCAAAACATATAGATGTTAGAGAACATGAAAAACAAAGCGATCATCATGGGAATACTTGCCATACCAATGGTATTTATCATCTTCCATTTTATGGTTACAAATTGACCACATTGAAGGCTAAAAGAAGCAAAATCAGAATTCATCATGTATTCACTATAACACACATTGAATCACATATGGGTAGCACCCCCTCTGAGACAATTCCCACTCAGTTTTTGACTTGGTTCTCAAAAAGGTGGCTGCTACTAAATTCACTCTCTCTCTCTCTCTCTCTCTCTCTCTCTCTCTTTCTCTCTCTCTGTCATCTGCTAAGAAAGATGGGCCATGGCAAGGGGTCATCTAGGCTTCCAGTACGTTGAGTCACGAGACCCAAATGCTCCTCGGTTATTATCAGCTAGACTTAGTTAGCTTTCCAAAAAGATATGTACTAAGTAAGTATGTCAGAGATAGTTCTTATAAAGACATTCCCCCTAAGCATGGGCACATTCTGCACTTACACTCAAGGTACCTGAAAAGAACTGGCTCAAGCTGAGAGAACATTCATAGCCAAAAGATTAATTTACATCTTCTGGATTCTGGAAATCCTTTTCTTCCTTTGTGGAGTCCTCATGAAGTTCCTCTTCAGTGTGGCTCTCTGCTGAGTTCTCAGGAATAGAATTTTTAAGGTTTCTTTCTTTGTGTGTCTCATTTGTCATTAATGTTTCTTTCACCTTTCATTGCAAAAGTTATTGTCTTCAACTGCTTGACAGACCCACTGCTATTGACTGCAGTGTACGTTGCTACTACTGATGGCAGGAAATCCTGCTGTTATGACCATTCAAAGTTCATAAGGTCATGCTGTGGAAATGTTTCCTTTCCTCTTAAAGGGAATTACTTCTTAGGAGTCCTTTACCCCTGGATTCAAACACCACTTGACTCACCTCCTCTTAGAATACACAATTCTACACTGGCTTGTTGTATAATACATAAGAACAGAGGTATGTATATCTTTTTTCAGTCAAACATGATTTATTTTTATACACTGTCATTTACTGAACCCAAATCCATTTTTTCAAACTGATTAATGCCTTACTTACATTGGCTTTACCGTTAATGGAATTATGTATTCAACTGGAATGTCTTCCGTGAATTCATTGTGACTAACAATATAATAACTTGGACTTGTAGAGAGTTTCTGAACATCAGAAAATGAATGTAATTATTAGAATATAATAAGACTCAGTTAAATGTCATGTGAAAATTACCCTTATAAACAGATATAGAAATATGTAGTTATAATTTACCCATATCTGAGCAAATCCTTTGACAAAATCTCACTGTATAGGCTCATAATCTAAAGGTACAAGGGGCCATAGAGGTCATTCAATTTAATCCCCTTCTTTTACAGGCGAAGAAACAAGGGTTTGGGGCATGGGTTCACTTGATCAAATATATACAAGTATTAAGTGGAGCAAGTGAGATTTTCAACCAAGCCTCAGAATTCAGAGCAAATGTTCCTTCCACTCTATTAAGATTTTTTTTAAGTATTCCTGTGAGGACAATAAGAAAATGTGGTATGGTCTATAGTACAATTAAGTCAATGTGGAAATGCTTGAATGTATAAACCCAGAGCATAGTAATTAATGGGATAATGTCACCTTGGAAGAGAGTTTCCAATAGAATGTTCCAGGAAGTTGTTCATTGTCCTGGGAGTTCTACTTCATTACAATCGATTTAGATAATGCAAGATGATGGTGCACTTACTAAGTGTGCAAATAACAGAAAGCTGGGAGTGCTCACTTCAACATGTATGGCAGAGTGAAAAAGGTTCAAAAAGGGCTCAAGCACTAGGACAGAGGTCTAAATCTAATAAATGAAATAAAGCAGATATAAATGTTCAGTCTTAGATGTGGGTTCAAAAAAGTTAACTTTGTAAGAAGAACAGGAGAGCAGAAAGGGGCTAAGTAGGCAGCACTTCATATGGAAGAGAGGTAACAGTGTTAATAGATTAAAAACTCAATGTGCATCACATGTATTAGAGCAGCTACAAAAATTCATGAAATCTTAGTCTTCAATGAGAAGCAGGGTGCCCAGGATTGGGGAAAGTTATCACAATCTACTTTACTCAGACCACATGTGCAATGTCATGGTCTGTACTGTAAAGAACGAATACTACTATTTCCACTCTTTCACTACCAGCTATCTTTCTCTATTTGCTGGGTATTTCTTACCTACTTGTAAATATGCTCATGTCCCTTCCTTTCAAATTCTAGAAACAATGCTCACTGGATCCAACTGATCATGGTAACTATTGCCCTGTACCTCCCCTCTACTTCTTGGATTAATTCCTTAACAAATCCATGGTATTCAACACATCCTATTCCTCACTTCTCACTTTCTTCTAAAAACCTTGCAATACAATACCTAAATTCTTTATGGGAAATCATTCCCTTCAAAGTCAACTATGATCTCTTCATCATCAAACCAAATGCACAATTTGAAATCCTCATCCATGTTGACATCTTTGCAACTTTGGATTCCGTTGATCATGCTCTTCTCCTTGATAGCTTTTCTTCTCTTGGGTTTTCTAATGTTATTTTCATCTGAATCTTTGGCTACCTACATGACTGTTTCTTCATAATCTATTGTCACATGTGAGGCAGGTTTCAAATGCAATGGACAGACCATTGGATCTGGAATCAGACAAATCTGGGTTTAAATCTCTCTGTAGACCCATACTGGTTGGGTGACCATGGGAAAGTCACCTGATTTATGTCTGCTTCATATGTGTCCTCTAAGAATAACAGCACCTCCCCACAAGGTTATTGGAAGGATGAAGTTAAATAATATTTGTAAAAGGTTTTAGTGCCTGGCACACAGTAGGCACTCTCTAGATGCTTAGTTAGATGCTTAATCCTCCCTGAATGATAAATCATTATTGAAGATCTTCCATATTATAGTGTAAGCCCAGCTTTTCTTCCTTCCCCCTATCCTCCCTCCCTGCAAGACTCTCTGGTTTGGAATATCAGACATTCCTTTCCCCCTTTCTTTCTTGCAAATACCTTTAGACTTTCCCGCTTGGAATAAAGAATCAGACATCCCTCTCAAACCGATAAACCTTAAGAATGGACCTCTCAGACACTCCTCTCTCATTAATTGGCCCAAAACAAAAGAATGGAATATATTAGGAGATAGGCCCCAACAAAGAACAGGTAACTCCTAAGACAAAGGACAGGAAATTCTGAAACTGCTTCTTGAGGACCTAGCTGGTTCTCAAAAACAAAATGATTGACAAGATATTCCCCTCCCGAGGGGAGTAGCTACCCTTTCTGGAGGGGAACATCCAGGACAGTCAGCAGTAGGCCTTCCCTGTTCAGGAAGCTATAAATGTCCCCACGCAGAACAAGCTAGTGAGATCTCACTATGGAGAGGAAGCTTCCTGGGATCAGTTTCCCTCTTGGGCCTTGATCGAGCTGGGCTATGTAAACTGGGACCCCCTCAGCTTTGAGAGGATTAAGTGCTGCAGCTCCCCTGAGAGGTGAGGAATCTATGTGGTTTGTGTCTTTGTCTTTGTGGTATTAACTGTGTTTGTTAGAGTAGCTCCCCTGTCTTTCAATAAAAACCATGTTCTCTCAGGAGTGTGCTTTACTGCCAGTGCGAATCCAAATCCAAAGCTAACTTAGCTTAACCGAACATTACCCCACCTAAACTCTAATTCTATTCATTGTACAAAAACTAGATGTAGTTTAAGGAGAGGCCCATCCATTCTGTCCTAAGTAAGAATATCTTGATCAAGGTTTAAAAGGTAGGATGCTCAATATAACCCACCTGTGGGAACTTGTAGAGCTCAAGCAGGGTCTCCATCTGGATGGACAGAGCTGATGTGGCTCCTCCAATGACAGCCACAGACTTCTCTTGCTTTCTGCAGCTGAAGTTAGGGATGGGCTGACCCTCTCCTGTCAACTACCTAAGGAAGCTTTCCAAGATTCTCTCATCACTGTGGTAGGCATTGTAGACCTGGAATCCCAGTGAAATGTTGGCCAAAAGAACAGGGTTCCTGTTGACCTCCTCCACAGCAAATCTTATGGTCACGGCCTGCTGATAGTTTCTTATGCAGCCACCTGAGGGGGAAAGCATGAGAAACCATGAAAAAGGCTGAAAAGAGAATCTTCTTCAGAAAGAAAGCAGCCTCAGTTATGTGAATGTACAAAGCAAGCACTTCACCTCATTTTGTGATTATAATAACAATAACAACAGCAACAATAATAGTAGCTGACATTTATATGGTCCCTGACAATAACCCTGGGAGATGGGTGCTATTATTATCCCCATTTCACAAATGGGAAACTGAGGGAAACAGGTTTAATGATTTGTCCAAGGTCACACAGCCAGTAAAGTCTGAAACTTGATTTAAACTCAAGTCTTCCTGACCTGGGAGCTCTTCCTCTATACAAAGTTGTACCTTTCTGCCCCAAGATGATTATTAAGAACAGGCTCGAGGAGGGTGGAGAAAGATGGTGGAGTGAAAGCAGTGACATAATTGAGCTCTCTCACAAATTCTATCAGATACCTCAGAAAAAGTGAATGTGAAGAGATTTGAGAGAGATAGAATCCTTTAGGAGACAGAGTGTGGCAGATTTCCAACCAGCACAGGGATGGGACAGGTCTGAGCATGTAGAACTACACCCAACCGTACCATAGCACCATACCTGAACAGGAGCAGGCCCAGCCCACCAGCTGTGGTGGTGGTCCACATGCCTCTCAATGCAGGAAAGGAGTCTGTTGGAGCTAGGCGAGACAGAAGCTCAGAGCCTGCAACAGCAGCAGTTACTCCTGAGGCTATCAGCCCAAAATCTAAAGGGTTAAAACCAATCTTATCAAACTTCTTGGAGCCAGGATAATCTAATACACTCTAAGAGCTCACATGCCTCCATTGCTGAACTTGAGTACACCAGAGAATACTGCCCTAGGAGAAACCATGGAATAGAGGAGGCAGAAGTGGGGGTTCAGCAGGCATTTAGGTTGGGAAGTAAGGGACAACCCCTCTTGTGATGACAGAATGAGATCAGTGCAGGAAGGGAGACATCCCAGCAAGCCCCACCATAGCAGACCAGCTGGATTTCCTGAGCCCCAGGTGGGGTGGAGCTGGCAATCACCAACACCAGGACTCCAAACATTCCTTTGCACAGCCAGGGAAGTTGGCAGACACCAGCGCAGACCAATGTCTGAGGCCACCTGTGCTATATAGCACAGCCCTAGGGGAAGAGGATACTTCCAGCAGCCAGACCACCCCTCCCCTACACCTCATACTGTGAGTTTCAGTGGAACCCTAAGGAAACTCAGAAAGACTTCACTAGGCCTCAATCCTTGGCATACTCCAGCCAGCTTTAGCTCAGAACCAGGTGAGCCACAGCAGTATATAGCTTCTAGCTGACAAAACTAGAGGCCATAACACACAAAGTCAGGAAGGAGGAGCCTAGCTCTCAACACAGGAAGATTAGGACAGAGCCTCTGGGACCCACGAGCAGAGATCCACTTTAAAAGCCAGGAAAAAGGAAACCAACATGAAGAAGCAAAATAAAAAAAGTGAAAAGAACCATTGAATCATAGCATGGGGACAGAGAATCTCAAAATATGAATTCAGAAGAGGGCAGCATTAACATTAAACCTACATCTGAAACCTCAAAAGGGCATGTGAACTGATCTCAATGCTAAAAACATTCCTCAAACAGCTCAAGGAGAATTTTAAAAGCCAAATTATAGAGATAAAAGAAAAATTACAGAACCTAATGGGAGAAAATAACTCCTTGAAAAATAAAATTGTCCAAATGGAAAGAGAGATGCAGAAGGTGTCTGAGGAAAACAATTTCCTAAATATTATAATTGGGGAAGTAGAAGGTAATGCTTCTATAATGCATCAAGAATCAGTCAAACAAAACCTAAATAATGATAAAATAGAAGGAAATGAAAAATATCTCAATGGAAAAACAACTGACCTGGAAAATAGATCCAGAAGAGACAGTATAAGAATTATTGGTATACTGGAAAGCCATGATGAAAAAAAGAGCCTGGATAGTATCTTCCAAGAAATCATGAAGGAAATGCCTCTGAGGCCCTAGAAACATAGGGTAAATAGTCATCAAAATTATCCATCAAATACCCCCTTAAAGACATCTCAAACTGAAAACCCCAAGAGATGTTGTAGCCAAATTCCAAAATTTTCAGGCCAAGGAGAAAATATTGCCAGCACCCAGAAAAAAAATGACACCATAGACCTACACTCAGGATCACACAGGACCTTGTAGCTTCTACATTAAAAGATTAGAGGGATTGGAATTTGATATTGCAAAAGGGAAAGGAACTTGGACTACAACCAAGATTACAGCAAAACTGAGCATAATCTCACATGCAAGGACATTCAATGAAATAAGGGAATTCTAGTCTTTCTAGATGAAAAGAACAGAGCTCAATGGAAAACTTGATCTTCAAATACAAGACTCAAGAGAGGCATAATAAGATAATCAGATGGAAAAATAAAACTTGGTTATTCAGCAAGGGCAAATGGTTTATATCCCTATATGGGAAGATGATATTTGTTAATCTTGAGAATGAATAGTTAGCATGACATCGAAAAGGGATATAAAACTGATGTGATGATAAAATACTTAACTAAAGTATGTAAAGAGACTTTAATGGGAAAATAAGTAAAGAGGAAGCAAAAAGGGTAATTACAGTACATGAAGAGACATAAAAACCATATTACAGTAGTGGGAAAGAAGGGTAGTAGAAGAGCTGTGTTTGAGCATTACTCTCATGAGAATTGGTTCAATGAGGAAATAACATAATCTGTTATGTATAGAAATCAAACTAGCTCTAGAGTAGAAGGGGAAAGGGGAAAAAGGGGTAGGATTAGAAGGGAGGGAAGAAATAGTAAGGGAAAAGGATAAGATAAATGAAGCACAAGAGGGACGCATATTGAGGGATATGGTGGTCAGAAGCAAAACCTCTCGAAGGAGGGGAAGGGAAAAACAAAACCATAAATGGAGGAATGCATAGGATGGAGAGAAAGATACAGATGCAATCATAACTGTGAATGTGAATGGGGTGAACACCACCATAAAATGGATATGAATAATAGAATGAATCACAAAACATAATCCTACAACACATTGTTACAGGAAACACATTTCAAACAGGGGGATATACACAGGGTAAAGGTAAAAGACAGGAGTAGCAAATGTGTGTTGTTAAGCAAAATTGTCTCATTAGCATGGCTTTTGTTTCTTTTGAGTGGAAGTACTTTCAGCTGTTAAATGCTAAGCCCCAGGCCCAGGGCTCCATCAGGTGTGAAACCTGTGTGGGTGTGGATTGGTGACTTAAGAGGGGCCACCTTGGGAACCAATGGTCTCTGGTCCTTGAGGCGGGGCTGGAGAACACCAGAAGCTCAGCTTCGAGGAAAGGTGAGCCAAGAGACAACTACAGTGGAAGCAGAAGCTGTGGAAGCAGGAAGCTGTGGAAGCAGAGCTGACCCGTGTGTAGACCCAGGAGTGCGGACAAGGACTTGAGGCCAGTAAAAATGATTTGGCTAGATACTATCTTATTTTTTTGTGGCCTCCTGGTTGCTCTTGTGAGGCGGGCTTTCTGGGCCTGGAGTCTTTTTGTCAAGATGTTGGAATGGGGAGGCTGGTTCACAGATCTGCCGCGGTGGGGGCTAAATAAATTTTTTGTTGTTTTCTATTTAGAGAATCTCTCATACCTTGCGATTTTGAACCATTCAAACATATACATGATTATATTTGAGATTATAAATTGG
>JAQQSZ010008486.1:0-13030 GCA_028646595.1 Phalanger gymnotis | reverse complement strand
CGTTCCTGCTCGCACTCGGGTAAGCCCTGCTTCCGCAGCTTCTGGCTTCCGCAGCTTCTGGCTTCCACAGCTTCCTGCTTCTGCAGCTTCCGGCTTCCACACCTTCCCCCGCCACCGAAGTTGTCTCCGGGCTTACCCCTCCTCGCAGCCAAGCTTCCGGCGTTCTCAAGCCCCGCCTCAATGACCAGAGACCATTGGTTCCCGAGCTGGCCCCTCCTAAGTCACCAATCCACACCCACACAGGTTTCACACCTAACAGGGCCCTGGGCCTGGGGCTTAGCACTTAACAGCTGAAAGTATTTCCACTCAAAAGAAACAAAAGCCATGCTAATGAGACAATTTTGCTTAACAACACATTCACTTACTAAAGTAAGTCATTTAAATCCATTGCCTCCAACAAACAAACAAAAAGATCTTTTTTTCTCATATCAGTTGTTTACTGTTGCAAACACACATACACATGTACCTATATGTATAAATGCACCTGCAGGTACATACATGTATCTATGTACAAAGATGGTTATGTGTGTATGTATCAGGAGATGACTGTGGTGTGAAAATTACACATCTGCATAATGCCCCACCTGTCTCCCCAACACATATGTGAGGTGCTTCTTAACACATGGATGTCAGAACTGAGTAGGACAATACTAGAAAGGTGTTGGAGTCAGGACAAAGGACGGAGTAACCAGTTCTTTCCTGCTCTGGACACTGGGCCTCTTCGTTCATGTAACCTAAGATACAATCAGCTTTTTAAGCAGCAGCTTTGCACTGTTGGCTCATAATGCAATCAAGGAAAATCTCCCAGCAAAGCTTTCTTTCTTGCCCCCCAACAGACATTTACCGGGTTTATTATGCCCTCAGCTTCACCATTTCTCCTTGCAACATCTTCCAAACATTTGTGTTAAGCTCTTTTATGAATTTAGTATTTATTAGACCATCCTCTTGCACTTGACACGTATCCATTTTAGCTTGAGATAAGAGCCCCTGAGAACAAAATATTATGACCTGTGTGTGGGGAAATTGCGATGAGAACAAATAAAAGCTATCCAAGCTTAGGCTAATCGTGCTGAAAACACACATTTTGCTCCCTAATTGGCTAAATGGGAGTTTGCAATACCTCAGTGCTCTCTTGCTTGCTTCTTGTTGTTCCCTGAGCTGTCTGGAAGGTTGCCTGAGAGAGGCAGACTGGCCCAGCCCCATGCTGGGGGAGGGGAAGGAGGGGACTCTCTGTGAGCCACATCTGTGCTGCTGTTTGCAGCCTTCCTGGCTTTACGGATTGAAGCAGTCAAGAGCTGGCAGCTTAGCAACTGGCTGGGCTCCCTTGCAGGAAAGGAGAGAAGCTCATTAGCCAGGAATCCTAAACCCCAACATTTAACACCCCTGATAAAGAGATGTATAATTGAAGAGGAAAGCAAACAGCCCCAGCTCTGGCTGTAGATTTCCCACAGACAAGGAAAACAGGTGACTCTGGAAATGGGTGGTATGAGCTAACAACTGGTTGGAGATAAAATACTGGCTAGCTCCAAAGAACTTTCACTGAGAATAATAATGTTGCTGTTCAGTCATCTCACTTGTGTCCAACTCTTTGTGATCTCATTTGGGGTTTTCTTGGCAAAAATACTGGAGTGGTTTGCCATTTCCTTCTCATTTCACAGCTCAGGAGCTGAGACAAACAGAGTTAAGTGACTTTCTCAGGGTCACACAGCTAGTTTGTGTCTAAGGCCAGGTTTGAACTCAGGAAGATGAGTCTTCCTGACTCCACAACCCGCACTCTATTCACTCCACCACCTAGCTGCCTGATAGGAATCACTCATAGCTCTATAACAATTTAAGGTTTACTTCTCAAAGCAAGCCTTGGGGTAAGTCAACTGAGTATTATTATACCTATTTTAAAGATGTAGAAACGAAGGATCAGAGAGATTGTGATTTTACTTAGGGATGTATAATTAGTAATTTGTGAAAGCACTTAGTACAGTGCCTGGCACATAGTAGGTGCTTAATAGATGCTTGTTCCCTACCCTCTTCCCTAAGGGGTTCAAAGAGTACATCCCTAGGTCCTTTCTCTTTTGATAGATAATAGGACCATAACTCAAGAGCTGAAAGGGTCCTTAGAGACCATCTAGCCCAACTGTATCATTTTACAGATGAAGAAATTAAGGCCAAGCGTGATTGAAGCCAAATGACTAGGGTCACGCAGTTAGTAAACATCAGAGGCAGTCTTTAATTCTGGGTCCTTTGACGACAATTAGTGATCTTTCTATTGTCCTGTACTCAGTAATCACTGAGACTCAGGTCAACTCAAATAGACATAACCGAGGTGAGGTTTTCCAAGGAAGCACAGGTAGCTTGGATCAAGAAAGTACAAATGACCTGTTCGTGGTCAGGAATGCAGGGTTTGGCAGCCTTTGGAAGGTGCTGTGCCAGGCTTCTGACCCATTTCTTCTTGGTGTACTAGATTTAGGGCTGAACTCAAGCTGACTTTTTCCACAAGGGTAGAGCGAGGTCCACATCATCTGCTAACTGCGTCAGGACATTGATCGGTGGCAGCAGCCTCTTGTGATCTATGGGGAGGGAGATGTGATGGTGGCAGCCAGCCATGTGCTAACAAAAGCCAGCCCAGACCCTTCTTTGGGAGTGAGTATAATAATAATGGAAACAAAGTGTGTGTCCATTGATTGGGGAATGGCTCAACAAACTGTGATATATGAACTTATCTGAATCTAATGGAATTTTATTGCCCCGCAAGAAACAACCAATATAATAATAGCTAGCATTTATATAGTGCATTATGGTTTACAAAACACTTTTCACATGTTATCTCATTTGATCCTCAAAATAACCCTAGGAGGTATCTATTTCTGTCTATTTCTTTGTCTCTAGATAAAGAAATTAAGGCTGAGTGGTTAAGTGACTTGCCCAGAGTCACACAGCTAAGAAGGCATGATTCAGACTTAGGTCTTTCTGACTCCAAGGCCAGCATGCTATCCACTGTGCCATCTGGTTGCCCTAAATATGAGAAATTCAGAGAAACTTGTGTAGGCTTGTATGAGCCGTTCACTGGTATAATAATGAAAACAGAACCAAGAGAACAATGTACATAATGATCACAATAACATAAAGGGAAACAACTCTAAGGGGTAGTAAATTTCCAATTAATGCAATGACCAGTCTTGATTTCAGAAGACTGGCAATGAAGCAGGTTTCCCTCCTCTTGATAAAGAGGTAGTGGACTACAGATGTGCTGTGCTACATACTCAATCAGACATGGTCAATATGTGAGTTTGTTTTACTTAACTATTCATGACTGGAGACAAGTAATTTGGTCTTCTTTTGCCTTCATTTTTTCATATGTAGGATAGTAATAATAATGCTCCTATGACCTCCTTTCATTGGGCTTGCATGGGAAAAGCACTTTGTAAATTGCACAGCACTTTAGAAATAAGTTTTCCCCATTATTATAGATTCCCAACAGTTGCTCTAATGCAGTGGTCTCTAAAGTGGGAGGAAGTGGGATGTGAAAACTGACTTTTTCCCAAGGATGCCTTTGCCTGACCCCAAAGGGCATATGATCAACCAATCAGAAGATAGGCAGATGCATAGTATCCCATCGTCTCAGTGATAGCCAATCATGGGGCTTGCCTCCAACACAACCAAAACCTACCCTTATCCCAATGTTCCCCACTCTCTCTTGTCCTCTGTACAAGCTCCCATCTCCCCAATGTACAAGATCTGATCTCTTCTCTTCTAAGAATTTTGCTGGTACTTCAGAACAGTTATAACCTAAACATCATCAGAGAACCCACAGCAGCAGCTGTATAGATGTCGTTGGGAAAATTTACTCTCCCTCAGCAAGCCTACTGTTCTCCAGATTACAGGCTCTGCACTCTGAGACAATAACCAGTGAATAAAACTGTACCCTCCTCACCTTTTCGATTGGATGAGACAGAGTTAATGACATATAACGCATAGGTAAGGCTAAATTGTGATTTTCATTGAAGATCTCGTTACATTTTTTTCTTCTTTCCCACCTCTATGTCCCATCTCCCTCCTACTATTAAAGGGCACCACCATTTTCCAGTCTTCCAAGGTAACAACCTTGGTATCATCTTTAATTCTAAGCTCTCCTTTGCCTCACATAGCCAAGCAGTTGCCGTATCTTGTTATCTCTGCCACCACATCCCTTACCTCTCCCCTTTTCTCTGCTCAGATAGCTACTACCCTAGTTCAGGCCCTCATCACCTCTCATCTGGACTATTGATCTCCCTGCCTCAAGTCTTTCCCTGCTCCAGTCTATCCTCCGAAGTGATTATCCTAAAGCATAGGTCAGATTATTTCATCCCCCTACTCAATAAACTCCAGTCATTCTCTATTGCCTCTAGCATCAAATATAATTTCATCTTTATCGCATCTTTTTAAATGCATATTTTATATATAAGTTTTATAATATGCCTAGATAAATATATACATTTTAGGGGTATATGCTTAAAATTTTTTGCTGATGGGGTACATTACCAAAATAGTTCAGAGACCACTGCTCTAACACAATGTTGTGGTGAGGAAATTCTAGTAAGAGAAAAGCCTGGTAATTAGGTGATTACAGCATACAGATCCAAGAATTTCGCCATTAAAGCATTTCTTCAAACTCACTCCAATTTAGTCAGCCTGGATCACTAGATGGAAGGAGAAAATTTGCCTTAAATAGCTGGCTTGAATTTCAGTCCATCTTAGATTGATATTTCTACTTATTTCAGATTGACAACTCACAGTCCAAACTGCAATCTCCTAACCCCCACTGCTAGAACCACATACACATATCTTGTATTCTACTTCCCTCCACAAGAAAAGCTAGTTAGGCTATAATCCAATTTCGTGTGAATGCATATACTGAAAACGGTCTGATTTTAGGGAGACTAGCAAAAACTTGCAGCCCCCAAA
This sequence comes from Phalanger gymnotis, assembly GCA_028646595.1. Lineage (NCBI taxonomy): Eukaryota > Metazoa > Chordata > Mammalia > Diprotodontia > Phalangeridae > Phalanger > Phalanger gymnotis. Next base: position 8,092 of record JAQQSZ010008486.1, on the reverse strand, counting down.
ATATTTTCTCCAACTGGTGTCTGGAGCTTCATTCACGATTAGTCATTCGATCTTTCCTTTAGACTTCAAAGGGGTTTTGTATGTTTGTTTTTGCTTTTAATCCGTCAAAGCCCCTTAGCAACATGGATCTGAAAGGGCACTAGACTTAGACTCAGGGGATCTGGGTTCAAATCCCAGCTTTGCAACTTGCCACCTACATGACCCTCGGCAAGTCACCTAATCTTTTTAGCTTGATTTCCTTCCTCTCTAAAATGAGGGAATTGGAAGACATGACTTCTAAAGTCTCACCTCCAAATTCCTGAGCTATTATTAATGATTAATATCTTGTGGATGACTAATTAGCAACTAGAGAATGAGTCAACAAATATTTATTGAAGGTCTACTGTGTGTAGAACACCATCTTGTGACTAGAGAGATATAAAGTTTTGATAAATAAGCAATATAGCACAGGGCCTTACACATTTATGGCAGATACTTATTAAATGTTGACTTAAACTACTGAATGAAATTGGGTCACTACCCTTATGGAGTTTACAGCCTAGGAAGGTAATTAGACCCAAATATAGATAACTGGAGTATACAATGATACCTAATAAGGCCTTAGGAAGCTGTAAAAGAAAGTACTACATGAGGAATGAGGGGGAAGGTCATTGCCTTCTGGGTAGTAGGTGAACAATAGCTGAGACCAAATCCCTCCAGGAACGGGGCACAAAACAGATGCCACATCACAAACTGGATAAGGACACAAGAGTACCAAGAGTGGAGGGAAGGATGCTAAAATGCTTTTCCGAATGTACATTTTCCCTAAGTGCGACTAAGTCTCTAAATGTGACCACTTTCCCAGAAGGCTCAGAAGGAAGCGATTAGCTCCATCCATTCATGGACAAAATCAAAGTTGTGGCTGAAAGAATTCTATGTTGGGTATTAGGAGGACCTGAATTCTAGTGCTGGTTCTGCTAATAATTCCCCATGTGATTCCAGACAAGCCATTTCACCCCTTCTTGGTCTTAGTTTTCTTATACATAGAATGAGGAAGTTGGATTAAATGATCTCTGAGGCCTTTTCCATGTCCAGCTTTTCTATAATTCTATTCCTTATGGAACAACCATTACCTGGAGATACCTCAAATGCCTATCATATAAAACTCATGAAGTCCTGGACCAAGCTTCAGAACGCTGTGTCCCAATTCTGCCCATTACCTCCACCCTATCTAGCCCGTCTCATTTATTATCACTCCCTTATAAAGCATTTCTACATTTATTGAGCCAACTTACTTCTAGGCCACCTCAATACACTCCCCCCTTTCCCTTTTGCAAGTTCCATGGCCCTTTCTTCTTTCCAAACCTAACTCAAAACTCAAACTTCCAATAGGAGACATTCCCTGATTTCGTGCCTTGCACAGAGTAGGCACTTATTATCTATTGAATTGTAGAATTAACCCTGGCCAGCCCTTCAGTACCTCACCACACACAAACACAGTTTGCACTATGCTAGTTAGCCATTGTTGATATATTTCCTTTCGAGGATTTTTCTGGAGTCTTTCCCTGAGTTTAATCAATCAAGAAGTCAAATCACAAGCATTATTAAGCACTTTCTGTTTTCCAAGCACTGTGCTAAGCCCTGGATGGGGAAAGAATTCTTTGAAGGGGAGTTTTGTTTTGGGTCTCTATTGCACTATGACTTTCTAAAGAACAGAGACCTCATCCAAAGTGATTCCTGTCATGTGACTGCCATGGAATGTGCCAGGCTAGGTCTGTGTGTAGGTATTGCTACCATAGTAAAGAAGTCTCTGAGCTGTTGGGGCAAGAAGGCAGCAATTGTAAGCAGCAGGACCAGAGACAGCAATAGCCTTCCTTTGACTCTTAGGGTGGCCACATGCAACATATAGCAGCAGGGAGAGGCAGAACTGGACTGGTGTTGTTAGCCTGGCTCATTTTAGGGTGCTTACATGGGTGCTGATTTTAGAAAGAGGGAGAAACTTTAAGTTAGGTGAGTCATCTCTGTGGTAGAATACTGAAATTTCTCCAGGATCTGGCCTTCCCATCCCCATCCTCCTCTATGTTCTCACTCTGCTGTCTTTCTGAGCAAGTCATATGTGCTAAGCCATGCTTCCAACTGTCTTATGTCCTAGGGTTGTACATTCATAACTGGAAAGAACCATAGACATCATCTAGTCCAATACTCTCATGGAGACTGAGGTAAAGGGCTTAACTGACTTCCCAGTGTCACACAGCTAGTAAGTCTGGGAGGCAGGATTCAAATCTAGGTCTTCCTGACTCCCAGTCTAGCATTATACCCATTACGCCACATTGCCTCTTTAACGGTCAACATCATCATTAGCAACAGGATGTCTTGGGTCCAGAGGATATCAAAGGCTCTGGACTGTGAAAAATCATTATCACAAAGTTAGTGACTGTTGTCTTTGATAACCTCTTTGGAATTCTTCCCTCTCTTTGAAAAGAAGAAAGGGCAGAAGTAATCACAGACAAGCAGGGAAGCTTTGAGAGTTATATGTTGATTTATCATATCATTTAAAAGAAAAGCAAGTCATAAAGAATGAACATTTGCAGTTTCCTGTACAATTTTTTACCATGCTACTGAAGATATGAAAGTACTCATATTAGTGTGTTTCAAAATTTTAAAAAAGATTTAAAACAAAACTTCTCATTCCAAATATGTCTGTGTCAGAGATTGTAAAAACCATGCCCTATGCATGTCAATGAGTACCTGCTTAAAGATTCTCCTACCCTCTTGCCCACTTCATGATCCCATTTGGGGTTTTCTTGGCAACAATACTGGAGTAGTTTGTCATTTCCCACTTTGGCTCATTTTATAGATGAAGAAACTGAGGCAAACAGGGTTAAGTGACTTGCCCAGGATCACACAGCAGGTACATGTCTGAGGATGGATTTGAACTCAGGTCTTCCTGACTCCAGGCCCAGCTCTCTATCCACTGTGCCACCTAGCTGCCCCATTCCCCCACATAGAGGGAAGAGTAACATGCCCTAGATATTTGAGCCATTGTGAGAAGCCTTCTGGAAAATGCCTTGGGCAGGCAAGCGTACTTCATTAACATTACCCAATATTAAGATTGCTGGGGAGAGATGCTGTTACTAATAAAGACAAGCCTTCTGGCAGATCAGCTAATATCCTGATGCGCACCCAGGCTCCTGCTTCTGCACACATATGATGCCACTAAGATAAATTACTTTCTACCAATATAAATATGATTACAATCAATACAGTTAGTAAATAACCTGGCTTACAGAACAAAGGAAAATATCGATAGTAAATTCATTTCTATTGACAAGAAAACTAAGCTGGGCTGGTGTGTGTATGTGTGTGTGTGTGCATGCATGTGTGTAAGCATAGTGTGTTTCTCTGTGTTTATATACTAGTATTCATATAGCTGGGAAAGAAATATTTTTGAGTATATGGAAACTGGCTTAGGGACCCAATTGCTCTGGTTGATAAAATCTATTTTCATCAGTCCACAAGCATGGGAATTAATGGTGAATGGTGGAGGGAGGAGTGTGGAATAACCACGTCAAAAAGAATTCTATTTGAGGGCTGTGTACTTGATGGTTTGGGGTAAGTCACTTCCCCTCTGTGGACTTCAGTTCCCTACTCTGGGCAATGAGATGGTTGGACCAGACAGATGACTCTGAAGTTTCTCCCAGCTTTAAATCCTGAGATCCTCCACAGATTCATATCCTCAACTGCTTGAAGTTTTACTAATTTTTTTCCCTATGGCTTCTCTGAATCTCTATCTCCTTTTATGTAAAGTAGGGACAATGATACCTATTGGACCCCCTCATGGAACTGTTTGAGGTTTCATTGAGGTCATGGATTTGAAGGCTCTGGGAAGAGTTAAACATTGTGGGTATGTGAGGTGTTGCAACACATCTGTATCTGTGTCTCCCCCCTCTTATTTTCTCTCCCGCCTCCCTCGTTATCAGCCTTATAACAGTGGGAGTTCTGGGACTAAAGTTCCCTTTTCAGCAACTTAAAGGAAAATCTTTAGCTTTAGGAAACATTTGTCAAGGTAGAAACAGCAAGAAGGAAGGGAGGGAGGAAAAGGGTTCTTGCAAAGTCATCATTTTCCATCCAAAATGTCTTCCCCAGGGTGAAAGGCTGTGGAAAGAAAGCTCACAAACCCATTTATTTGAGGATAGCCATCATACTCCCCCCAGGTTTTCTCTTCCTTGATCAATAAGCATTTTTTAAGCTATTATGTGTCAGACATTGTGCTAGGTGCTGGAGATGCAAAACAAACAAACCAAAAAAAGGAAACAGTTACTACCCTCAAAGTATATGCTTTCTATCCAAGTTTATAAACAAACAGTCCTGATCTTATCATTGAATTTCCATGGTATAGGAAACAACCACTGGAACCCCCTTCTCTTTTTTCTTCCCAAAACTAACAAGCCCTAAAGAAATTATATAAAATTTCTTTGTGAGGTAATGTTCAAAAGGTCATTGTTTATGAGAGGTCATGGCAACTCAAGATTGGCTTGTAGAATACTACTGTGCCATAAGAAACAATGAATATAAGGAATTCAGAAAAATATGGGCAGACTTATGTGAACTGATGCAGCAGAAAAAAGGCAGAATCAAGAGAACTAGATACAATAATTAAAATAATGTCAGTGAAAATAGCTCATGGAAAAAACAAAACAAAAATAACTGATGGGAAAATGCCGCACATGTACAAAAATATTTATAGCAGCTCTTTTTGTGCCAAGAAAGGGAAATTTAGGAGGTGTCCATCAATTGGGGAATGGCTGAACAGATTGTGGTGTATGGATGTAATAGAATCCTATTGTTCCATAAGAAATGATGAGCACGTGGACTTCAGCAAAACTTGGGAAGATTTCCATGAACTGATGCCGAGTGAAGTGAGCAGAACCAGGAGATTGTACACAGTAACAGCAACATTGCGTGATGATCAACTTTGATAGATTTAGCTCTTCTCAGCAATGCAAGGATCTAAGACAACTCCATAAAACTCATGATGGAAAATACTATCCATATTCAGAAAAAAGAACTATGGAGTCTGAACGCATATAGAAGCATACTATTTGCTGTCTCTCTCTCTCTCTCTCTCTCTCTCTCTCTCTCTCTCTCTCTCTCTCTCTCTCTTTCTCTCTCTCTCTCTCTGTCTCCCTCTCTCTCTCATGGTTTCTTCCATTGGCTCTAAATCTTCTTTACAACATGACTAAGGTGAAAAATGTGTTTAATATTATTGTATATGTATCGCATATTACAGATTGCACATTATTTTGGGGAGGAGGAAGGGGGAGAAAATTTGGAACTCAAAATCTTATGGAAGTGAATGTTGAAAAGTAAAAAATAAATAAAATAAAATAAAGTAACTGGATGTTGTGTGCTCATAATGACCTAGCTTGGCCATGAAGAAGAGATTTGAGTACCCCTCCCCTGCACCGCTTCTTTGAAGAAGTGGTGCTATGGGTATGGAACGTTGCACATAATGTTAGAGTTGGTAGCTGTGTTGTCTGGTTTTGCTGAAATGCCTTTTCCCTCTCTTTCTTCTTAATTCTTTGTTATAAGGATTGAAATTGGGAGGAAGAAGGAATATATAGGAAAAGGAAGATGATGTAAAAACAAAAGACAGCAAAATATGTTAAAAGCATGCAAAAGCTAAACTAATCGTTAATCAGATGGAATTTGACTAATTACACTGGTCCATCACTGTTCTAAAGAACATACCATATGCTAGCAGACCGGGGCTCTGTGTGAGTTGGTTTGAGTTCTCAGGAAATGATTGCAATATCAAAAAAAGAAAGAAAGGAAAATAGGAAGGAAGGAAGGAAAGAAGGAAGGAAGGAAGGAAGGAAGGAAGGAAGGAAGGAAGGAAGGAAGGAAGGAAGGAAGGAAGGAAGGAAGGAAGGGAAGAAAGAAATAATCAAGCCAACTTTTTCGAAGCATAGTCTTATCTATCTGAGGTGAAATTTCTATTTCTAATCACCTTCCTTCCTCTTGAAAACAAGAATAATAGGATTGGGGGGTAAGAGAGAACAAAAGAGGCATCTAATATTCTTATAAATCATTTCATTCATGCCACAACCATTTCTTGAGTGCCAACTATATGCCAATCTTACTGTGTGTTGAGGAGGATACAAAGATAGATGCGCTGTGGTGCTTTCCCTCTCCAGGTACCAGTACTGCAGACTTAAGATCCAAGATGACCTGGGCTGTATCTAGCTGTGGTCTGACCTTGGAATCTGCATTGAATTTCTCAAATAGAATTGCAGTAGAGAAAGGGGACAGGAGTCGCTGATTCCAGTGGAACAGCTGGAGAACAGATGGCTCTAAATTCTAAGCTGTCCTGTCTTTGCACTGTCTTCTGGAATGGAGCCAGTGTTGACATTGAAGTATGGGAGATGCAGCTGGCATTTGAGGATTTGGCTTTGCATTTTGCCAGAAAAGTAGGGGCATCAAGAACAGAAACAGAAGTATATGTCAAGCAATGCCATGTAAGAGATTCTTCTCAGATAATTCAACCAGGCCCATTTTGCTATCTGTCTGCTGCCACTTCCCTACTTCTCACCATTTGTACCAGCATCTTCTGCACCAGATCTTGATCTTGGCTCCCTGGACTTCCAGTGTCTATGTCCTCAGTCCCTTGTGAAAGTATTCTGTCTATCTTTGGAGCTTCTCTCCTATGGACCAATCAACTTGGTTGGTGACTGGGTGAGAAAAAAGGACAGTCCACAGTATATAGGAACTGGTCACAGATCCCATATCAGACTTCACTTTCATAGCCATCTAGCCATTTACTCAGGTCATCTTGGCATTGCCTGTCACTGTTGGCATGCCCTCTCCTACCATATGCACATCCTCTTTCCCAACCTCTTCATACGTTGCTCTAGGCCCTAGATTATAATTATAATAACATTGCTTCTAAAGAAAAAAAGAAGCATGTCAGTTAACCATCCTGTATATCAATTTACCATCCCTGTAAGTCTCCACACTAAAACTCCCGTCCCTGGCCACCATTTCCCTGTATGTGTGGTCTTCCTCTATTAGAATATAAGTTACTAGAAGTTAGGAGTGATCACACTTGTGTATTTTATCCTAAGCTTTTAGCATAACATATGGCATATAGTAAGTACTTAATAAGTCCTATTTTATTCATCCATCTATCTATCCAATTATTCATGGAACTTCTAACCTAGTTTGTAAAGATGTGTACATAAAAATTAGAATATAAAGGAGAATGGAATGTCTCAAGATTGGGACACAGTCCATAAAGAGATGAGCCAGATCAGCTAGTTAAGGATCAAGATGCTGGATTATGAGCCCATTAGTTAATGAATAAGTATTTATTAAGCAGCCACTCTGTTCCAAGCACTGTGCTAGGCAGGGGACATACAAATAAAGGCAAAAGATAGTCTCTGCCCTCAAGGAATTCACATCAAGAGGGGAAACAATAAGTAAATTTGTATAAATGAACTACATATAAGATTAATAGGAAAGAATTAATAGAAGGAAGGTGCTAGAATTGAGGGTTTGGGAAAGACTTCCTGTAGAAGGTGGTGTTTTAGTTGGGACTTGAAAGATGCTAGGGAACCTGGAAGGCAGAGATGAGGAGGGAGAGCATTCCAGGCACAGTGGACAGTGAGAGAAGATACCCAGAGCCAAGAGATGGAGTGACTTGTTCTTGGAACAGTAAGGAGGCCAGTGTCACTGAATCAAAGAGTAAAGGGCTGGGGCTGGGGTGTTAAAGTGTAAGAATACTGGAAAGGTGGAGGGGGAGGATCCTAGGTTATGAAGGGCTTTGAACATCAGGCAGAATTACTAGGGGAGGACAGACAACGGGGGAATCTCCTACTAGCCAATAATAGAAAGAACTTCAATCATCGTAGGGGTCTTGTAATAGGCAAAAGATAATATCTCACTGAAAGGGAAGAGCAGAGCATCAAGGGAATTTGGGAGCAAGAAATTAGTGGAGATTGTTTCAAGTGAATGGTCAGGGAAGTCTATTAGCAGGGTACGGGGACCCTGCCATCAACAGTGGGGTTCAGGGATAAGAATCACATAATCGGGGGGCGGAGCCAAGATGGTAGCT
>JAQQSZ010008485.1:0-13030 GCA_028646595.1 Phalanger gymnotis | reverse complement strand
AAAAACGAAACTTTGAGTTCCAAATTCTCTCCCTTCCTCCCTCCCCACCCCTCACCTCTCATTGTGAATGCAAGAAGTTTGGTATAGATTATACATGTGTAGTTATGCAAAATATATCCATAATCATCATGTTGTGAAAGAAAACAGACCGAAAAACCTCAAGAAAAATTTAAAAAGTTTAAAAAAAAAATATGCTTAAGTCTGTGTTCAGGCAACATTGGTTCTTTCTCTAGGAATGGATAGCATTGTTCATCAAAAGCTCTTCAGAGTTGTCTTGGATCATTATGTTGCTGAAAATATTAGCTAGACTCTGGCTGTTCAAAATGCATGCTGCCTGCAGTGTGATTTATGTGGTCCACCTACAAGCATAGAAATTTACATAAATGCTTTAGTAAACAAAGCCGAGCTACCTCAGAGCTCTCACTAAAACGACAAATCAAAACATATGGTCTGTTGTTTCAATAAAAACCTAAGGTTGGACAGCCATGAGCTAGACCTTTTACAAGAAGACTGGAGACCAAGCTGTGAAGAGCTTTAAATGCCAAACACCCTATATTCCAGCCAAACAGCTGACATAATTTGCTTTTTTAATCCCTGTACATGACAATCCACCTCATTTTTGTGCTTTTGCATTGGCTGGCCCCTTTGTCCGGAATGGTGTTAATTCTTACAGCAATCTTCTGGATTTCCTAAGCTGTTTCCTTTCTGATCTTATCTGAAGTGCCATCTCCTACATGAGGCCATTCTTCTTCGTTCCTTTAGTTGTTACAAAGCCCTCCAAATCGTTTTGATTTTTTCCCCAAAATTACGTTCAATATATTTTGTATTTTCCTATTTATCTACCTATGCATATTTTGTTTTCCCACAGTAGAATTTAAGCCCCTTTAGGAGAAGAATATTTCTTTTTTCTTTTTGTCTTTGTTTCCCCTAGCTCCCTAGTTTTCCCACTTGGCTCTAGGTAGGACTTTAACAAATATTCGTTTAATTAAATTAAATTTATTGGACCTGCTGAATTTGACTTCGTCTGGTATATCCCTTAAGAACTCCAGGCAACGTCCTTGCCATAATGAGACATCAGAGTAGAAATTTAGTAGAGGGCAAACATTACAAGGGTGAACAGTCAGTTAAACCAGGCTTAAACAATGCATATGTAAACAGTTGTATAATTGCAAAAGAAAAGGACTTTGCCTCTGTTTCTGGGATAAGACACAGGATCTCACCTCCATTTGTGAAATGAAGGGCTTTCAACTGGAAAATCATTAAGGAAATTCCTTTCAACTCTGATATTCTATGATTTCTTGGGTGATGAATGAAGGGAGTACTATGGGAGATTTATGTTAAGGCAGAATGGGATACCTTTCTTCTTAGAGAAGAGTTTTTAGAGGAAGTAACATTGAAATAGGAGGAAGATGAGTAGGCTGAGCTTAGTAGTGGAAAGAGAGTTAAGATGACAGATGAGAGAGTGCTCTAAAAAGTATCATACATAAGTTGTTGCTTATTACGCATAAACACCATAGTCTTGACAGTGGGTTATGCTACTTGAAAGTTACTTTCTTTTCAACATTCTATTGCCATCTGTTATATTAATTGGATAAAAGTATTAGCTGTTCTGTAGTTCTGTGCAATTTGAGAATACAGAAAGATGCAAACCTGTGATCCAGAGCAGTTATTGTCATATTCTTTTTTCCTCTGATCCATTTAACGTAGTCACATTTAATGAATGGACCTACCTCATTCAACTAACATGTAGCATGTACAGTATTTACTTACTAATCATAAGGACAATGCCTTTATTTTATTTCCATGAATTTTATACATATATACTTAACTCACCTAATGTTTACAGAGCAAAAATAACTATTCATGTTTTAACAAAATTGGTGAATCAGGTGGAAAATATCATTTAATGCTAGATATACACGAGCCTTCAAATATGTGCAAATTTAATGACTCATTTTAAAGTCAACGTCTTCTTGCTCTTCTTTTCATATTTTCATGCTTCTTTTTGTAGTTTTGAGACAACAGGACTAGAACACATCACAAAAATGCCCGAAGAAAATTGACCATTTGAGATAATGATGCTGATAATGGTGATCATGATGATGTTTATAATTCTTATTACAGCCCTTTAAAGCTTACAATGTGTTTTTCTCAAAACACTCCTGTGAAATAAGTAGTGTATTATTATCCCCATTTTACAAGTAAAGAAATTAGGGCATGGTGAAGTGACCTGACTTGTTCATTGCCGCAGAGCTCTGAGTTGAGTCTGAAATTCAAAACCAGATCTTAAATTTTATTCCATGTTTCAGAGACCCAAAGCTTCCCATCAGGACCTTAGCAGAGTTAAAGTCTGTGAATGATTATTACCAAATAATTTTAATTTCCTAGTTAAAAGGGAAAAAAAATCTGTTCTCCTTGAAAAAGGAAAAATGTCCATTTTACCTTCTCTTCTTGAGTCTGAGAAAAATGTTACATGCCAGAAATAAATTTTATTTGGTAGCCCAGTTGTTACTTGCATTTGCCAAGTTTTATTTTTACTCTTATTTGAATGAGAATTTTGCAGCCATTCTTAAAAGACTGACTTTCTAAACCACACCCTTTAATCTGTAAACACTTGTTTAGTATATCTCTAGCTGTATCAGATACTGTCCTTTAACTGCAGTTTCTGTTAACAGACCTTTCATAAATCAAATCTATGGCTTTGTGAGTTTCATCAGGAGACTGTGCAGCATTGTGAGCTGCTGAGTGATCTGCAAATTCAGCAAATTTCACTTTGCTCTATTGCCATCTTTAATAGAAGATGCATCTATTCCGTTGAGGGTTTTGGTTTTATACATCTTATTCATTTGACAGAAAATTATATTAATGTACTTCATTGATGAACCAAAAAGCAGCAGCGTCTGTTTCTTCAAAGCAGAAACACAACAACCAAGATGAGTGTCAAAGAAGCCAGCTCTTCTTTGGCCCTTTTTTGCTCATTGTCTTTCAAGTAAAATCATTTGATCAGTCAAGGCACTGTGCTAGACAATGCAGATACAAGACAAAAAATGAGAGCATGCTCACCCTCTAGGGGTTAAACCCCATGGACACATAAGTAAATAAAATACATGACAAGAAAATACAAAATGATTTTGGAAGGTGTGCTATCAGTTTGAAAGACAAGTTGGAGCCAAATCGTAAAGGACTTTATTTTGGTGACAGACGGGGAGTTCGTTTTCTTCACTTCACTATGAAGTGATAGGGATCCACTGCAGCTTCACGAATGAAAGAGTGACGTGGTCAGATGTGTGCTTCAAGAGTGTTGTTTTGATATCTGTGTGGAGGATATACTGGAGAGGAGAGATACTAGAGGTCAGGAAACCACTTAAGAAGCCATTGTGATAGTCTGAGAGAGAGCCGATAGGGCCTGAAGGAGAACAGTGGCCATGGTGGTTGAAGGACAGAGATGTGGAAGTGGAAACATCAAGATTCTGCAAGTCATTGGAGTTGGGTGGAAGGGAAAGAGTAAAAGGTGGAGCATAACTCCAAGGCTGAGAACCTGGATAATAGGAAGGATATTGGTGTCCTGAGCAGAAATAGGGTAGCATTTCCAAAGAGGACTAGATTAGGGGAAAGCTAATGAGTTCTTTTTTGAAATTTTTGAATTGCCTATGGGACACGTAGATTGAGCTCTCCAGAAGGTACTTAAGACTGGATGCAGACCTGGAGCTCAAGAGAGATTAGAGTTCCCATAGAAACATGGGTCTTATCTGTGTAGCAATGATCCTTGAACCAGTAAGATCACTAAGAGAGTATAGAGAGAAGGTGGCCCAGGACAGAGTTCTGAGGGACAGCTGCTGTTAGGAGCTCTTCCTCAGACTTGTGCTGTCCCTGAGCTTCCTTGTAATTCCCACTCTCTTTTTTCAGACTGGGCTTCTGCCATTAGAGTCGCTGTCTTGGATTGTGCTGCAGAAGAAAACTATGACACCTGCAGGGACTATGGTATTCATTTTTACCCAACTTTTAGGGTGAGTTGCTTATCCACCCTATTATTTGTACTTCATGCTCAAACTAATACATCTTTCTGTATAATTTCTACTATTTCACCATCTGTCAGAACATTTTTTGTAAGGAATTTCATCCAAATTGCAACTCATTACATTTATATTCCCACAGTTTATTCTTATATTTTGGCCAAGTATTCGAACTTATCAGAAGGCTTTATGTGTGTTTTGCAAATGTTTCACCCCACCCTAAGCTCCCATCAGAATGTACTATGTTTTTGCTGGATTATTTCCTTATTTTTAAAACCTTTAAGAAAGGCAGTCCAAATATAGAAATGTCAGTAGAATATATAGCAGGTGACTATACAAAGAAAGGTGTTTGTTTTTAATGCTTTTGTAAAAAAAATTAGAGGCAAAGGAACTTATTATGACTCTAAGAGTACCAGCTAATTCTGCTAAGGATATAGAGGAGGCTAATGTACAGTTACCACTGCAGTGGCTGATCGTTTGATATGATAAGACAGAGTTGTGCTTTTTCCTCCCACTAGAGGGCACAGTTTAAATTTCAAGCTTTATAACTCCCAGCCCATTTAGGCATAAACAAAAGGAACAGAATCAACCAGCAGTCTCCTTTTGTTTTGTTTTTGTTTTGAAGTTGGAAATCCCTATTTGGTAAGTCAGTTTTATACCACACTTACATGCATAGATATTTCCAAAATGTAAAATGCCTTTTAACAGATTTTATGGGAAAAATCATTGCTTAAAAGGACCTTTTCAACTCCAAAATAAATCCATTAACTTATTACTATGACATCTTAACAAGAAATAGCCTATTTGAGGGAGATTAGACTAAATTATCTTTTAGGCCTCTTCCAGTTCTAACACACCATGGGTATATGTTTAACTGGAATGAGAGATTCCCTAGACCTGACAACAATATGAAAATATTGTTGCAGCTAAATGGACTTTAAAACATATCTGTTTGGATAGACAGGCATCATACTGTGGTGGAAGGATTGTTGGAACCAGATTTAGTTAGAACGCCTGGCTTTAAGTCTCATCTTTGATAACTAAGGGTAGAAGGTTTGTAATTCATTGAACCTTATTGAGCCTCAGTTTATTCATCTGCAAATGGGGGTAAAGATACTTCTACTTCCCACCTGAGAGGATTGTTGTGGGGAGAATACTTTGTTAAACCTTAAAGTACTACAAAAATGTGCGTTATTCTTAACCACTGTGACTTTCATATTTTTAAACCATTGTATTACATAGGCTTGTTTCTCACTGGATTGATCAGAAAAAAAAATATAGTTTCTGAATGTTTGGTAGTTAAAAAATCTGATTGCTTATATGAGCAGGAATATTTTTTAAACCATGTCATAGTTTAAGACATATACTATAATTTTTAATGCAGTAATGCCAATGGAAAGATTCTGAAATTCACTGAGCCATTTTTGGAGAAAATTGTTCAAAGAGGTATAATTGTAAAGGTGCATGTTTGGGGTTGTATATATTACATGTATAATCTATTAGCAAAAATTTTTCTTATTTGTTGTATTTTTCCTCAGTATTTTAAAGCATTTACAAAGGAGTTTACAACTGGAGAAAATTACAAAGGTATGAATATGATCATTATATTTGAAATAGGCTAGGGTTATCTTGCAGTCTTTTTACATTTAAATGGTCCTTCGATTAGAACAGTGATACTAAACTCAAATAGAGAAGGGGAGGGGTGAGGGCAGGGCAGTAAACCACATACAGGGATCCCTGCAGGTTGTGTATCAAATTAGAAAACTACATATTAGCATGTATGCCCCATTCTGGTTTTTTATTTTGTTAAATATTTCCCAATTACAGGAATGTTGTAGCCCACCTATTTGACATCACTGGGCTAGAGCACTCACATTATATAACTCCTGTACGTAGACTTACATACATCAATACTGTGACCTGTTTGTTGTTTATTTTAGAGAACAAGTTAGGAATTCAATAAAAGATTTGTATTTTTCAATTGTGGTTGCTGTTTGCCATTTGGAAAAGTATTAGTGGCTTAATTTTTAATTTTTTTCAGCAGGAATTGATAGAGAACCCCAGACAGTAAGGCAGACAATGATTGATTTCCTCCAGAATCATACCCAAGGAAACAGACCTCCTGCTTGTCCATCTTTGGACCCTGTTACGTAAGCATATTGGTTGTGAAAAGTGACATTTTTGTCTCCAGGAAAAAAAAAAGATAAGAAAATTCAAGTTTGTTCTCTTCAGATATTGATTTGTTTGCTAGACCCAGGTTTCAGGCTTCTATTCCAACCTAAATTGGGTTTGACTGCTAGGGGTTATGTTAAAGGACTGCTAAGTTCCCTTTTAACTCAAAGATTCTTTGACTATGTGGCTACTTGAAGATGGTAGTGAGGTAGGCCAAGCTCCTTTGTAGATTAAATTATTTTATTTTTCCTCCCAAAAGGTCCAGTGACATTTCTCCTCTCTTGGAAAACAGCGGTGGTCGTTACATTGCTGTTTTATTTGAAAGCAACAACTCATATGTTGGACGAGAGGTACTGTATAATTTTTTCATTTCATCTCATTTTAAAAAATCAAACCACGTAGTTTGATTTCAGTAGTGTACGGTCAGAATTCTTTCATAATTAGTTTGGGCGTCTTTTCAGTCTTAATTATTGTTATTTCACTTCATATACCCTGCATTCTAGCTAAATTGTATTACTAGCTATTTTCCAAACTTGATTTTGCATCTGCCATCTTAATCAATACATCAGTAAGCATTTATTATGTACCTACTATTTGCTAGTCACTGTGATAGGCTTTAGGGATACAAAGACAAAAATGAAATAGAACCTGCCATTAAGGAGCTTATGATAAGGAGAGACAGCATATGTATATACACACATGCGTATGTATACATATATGTACACATAGACACGGGTACATATGTGAGCAAAGTACAGGGTAGTTTGGGGGTAGCATACATCAACATATGATGGTGACCTCTGAAGTTCCCCTGGCTTTAATGCCTCTTTTTCAGAATCCTTATCTTCATTTAAGGCTCACTTCAGGTACCGCCTCTTTCATGAAGTCTTCCCAGATACCCTCAGTTATTAGTTCATTCTCTCTCCTCAAATTGTCTTGTATTTACTTATATCTTCCCCATCAAATGTAAGCTTCTTCACTACAAAGACTTTGTCTTTGTATCTCCATCTCAGTATAGTACCTTGCAGTTTGTAGGCATTTAATCTTTGTTAAATGGAATTGAATTGTGGCTTAACCAACCAGAAAGGTTTGAAATACAAGACCAGAGATTTCATGTTTAAAGTTCAAAGGTAATTTGGGACTTTTCCGACCATTTGAATTCTTTCATAGATGTCTTTCCTTGTTTTAGGTTCATTGTCATAAAGGCTATTTCAGAAAATTAATTATATCCAAGGCACTTTAACCACTTTCTTTATAAAAAATGAGATATTTTTGTGGTGTCCTGCTATACTTTTTGTTCATTTTGAGACTGTGGAAGTTTACTATTTTGTCATAGTCCAAATTAAACTTTAACACAGTTGTAAGAATAAGTGACTAATGTTCTCTGAGAATCATCTTCTTAGCAAAGAAAAGAAAAACTTTGTAGGGGCAGATGTTGCAGCTTGTGGATTATCCTGTTCTTTTGTTTTTCTTCTACATTTTCTTCTACATGTTGTTTAGTCAGTTCTAACTCTCCATGACCTCATCTGGGATTTTCTTGCCAAAGACATTGGAGTGTTTTGCCATTTTCTCCAGCTTATTTTATAGGTGAAGAAATGGAGGAAAACGAAGTCAAGTGACTTGCCCAGGGTCACACAACTAATAAGTGTCTAAGGCCAGATTTGAATTCAAATCTTCTTCACTCCAGGCCTGGTGCTTTATCCACTGAGCCACCCAGCTGGCCACTTGATGGTCAGAGGAAGAGAGAGAGAGAGGGGCTTAAGATTTGGACAAATTAGTTGAACTCCTCAGCTCTTTGAAGAGAGGCTTGGTTGGGGAGGAGCTAAAACTATTCGTTTTAAAATGTCATTTTATCTATTCCTGGACTTCATTTATCCAGGCTCTTGCTTTGCCTCATTCCTATGCTCCAGTGGATTGGTGATGTCCTTGATGTTGGTACGTTAGGTCTATGTGAAGAACTGGACAAGAGTCACACAGGATGATGGGCGGTTTTGAAGTCTGTGATCTGCTCTGTACTCATAGAAAGTGGACTATATATTTGGTAGCCAAATCTTTAGTCATTTTTGATCCTCTTGTAGTTAGAGTAGAATAATAGAGCTTTTAGCATAGTGTTACAGCTTAGCTCTTAGGTTAGACCTTATCTGAAAATGATACCCCCCCTTTTTTTCATTAAAAAGTTTATACAGGAAAATTTTACTTTTTCTGTCTTAGAAGAGAGAATTATTGAATGACTGAATTTTGTAAAAATGAGTTTTATTGTCCTGACTAAAGTATTATACATTCTATGGAAGAAATTTAGCATCTTTTGAAAAGTCATTTCTTCACTCGAAACTTTATTATGAAGTGAAATAAAGTAGCAGTTGTATTTTTGAATTATAGTAGAAAAGAATTCTATACTTGGACTAAACATATTTCTGTTATCTCTGAATTTTAGGTAGCCAAGCTAATAAATCTTTCGCTGTATCTATAGATAATTGAGACTATGTTCTATAAACCTTACATTAGACATGCTGAACAGATCGATTAAGATCTGCTAATAGAGCTCAAACCTTTGCCTGGCTGCCTCTAAACTGGCTACCACTACTACTATACCTTGCTCTGAGGTGTGCTGGTGTTCCCAATAGAGAGGAGAGTATAGCCAGCAGAGACAACTCCCTAACCAGTTCCCCACAAGGATTTTGCTGTTTTCCTTCTCCTTGGTGGTCCAAGGCTTTGAGGAAACACAAGGTGACTTCTCATAAAAAAGTTGGGGATTCTCCCTACTTATCTGATAGGCATCCTATAACTAACTCCTGTTGTCTCTGTATTATGTACAGTTTATTTCAAGTTTATTTTTATTCTGAACTTAACAAACACTAAACAAAACGGGCATTTCCATAGACATAGTAGAACAATAGCAAAAGATTATATATGAAATTGTAGATTGTGACTATCTGCGGATTGTTTCTCAAGTGTGTGATAAGCTCAGTCTGTAGCTTTCAGAATTGTCCTGTGTATCTGTGATTCTTTCTGGCTTTCCTTCTTTTCTCTGCATACAGTTTGTTTTTTTAAGTGAATATTGCATTTAATATGATAGTAATATCACTTTGCTGTTTATATATGTCCCCTTCTGAAATTTTTTTTGCTTTCTTCTATTTTTAAATGTTTAATGTGTTCTTTCTTTTTTTGCATCTCTAGTACTATCCATTAATTCACCCTCCTTCCCCCAACAGAAGCTATCCTTTGTGTTTTTTTTTTAAAGTATAGAACAAATATCAATACACTGGCTATCTCTGAAAATCTATCTCGTTCTACACCTCTAACCCATCACCTCTCTGTTGAGGAATAAGTGGTACATTTCATCATCAGTCTTTCAAAGTTGTTTTCTAGGTATATTTTTCCACTGTTGCCCTACAATGTTATCAGTGTTTATGTCTTAACAGTATTTGTCCCTCATTTTGCTTGCAGAGAAGCAATGTTGTTTGGAGATGTGATAGGAGCACGAAGGACTTATTAGTAGTATTTATCTTGTGTTCTAAATAGTATACTCATCATGAATTGTCGAATACTTGACCAACTTCAGTAAGCTTAATAATAGATAAAATAGCTCATTTTCATTTTGGTAAATGCCTTATGTCACAATTAAAAAGTTAAAAAGCAGTTGTCTCAGCTAAAGAAACTGCTGGGTTTTTTGTGCTTTTTAAAAACTTTGCATAGTTCTAAGCTGAATTGAGAAAACAAATAACATCATTATTGCAGTGGAAATATATAATTGGCCTGCCATTTTGATATTATACTGTTTTGCTTATGAATTTTCTCCGTGACACACCTGAAGTAAGATGCCTGTTACCATGACACCAACTTTTATCTGTGGCCACTGGATGCTAAGCTAAAGAAGACTGAATATGTGGTGAAAAACACTTGATATCGTTAGGAGGGGAATAGATAGTTTAAGGTTTTACACAAGTCACATTACTTTCTAGTAGATGTTGCTTTGGTGGATCCATGATTTCATTGGTATGGCACTTCCTCCATTGACACGTTAAATGGATAAGAACACAAATGAGATCTGTGTTTCAAAGAAAACGCTAGGCTTCTATAAAGCACAGTGAGCTTACCTACATAACTAGCTAAAAGTTTAACCTTTCACTGGTTGGAATATTTTTTAGGATAAAGTATGTTGTTTTGGAGGGTGGACTGGTTTTAAAAACAAATAAACAAAAATCTTCAACTTCTAAACTTCCGCTTTTTGTCTATAAGTCTAATAAATGATATATTGTATTTTCTCCATGTAAATAGATTTCTTTTTCACATCGTGTTAAGTTACATGAAAACAAAAGTAAAAATTCTTGAACTAAGTTGTAGAAGGGGTAAATGCAGCAAATTATGAGTTATTTTAACTTCACTAAGCATCTTTTTGTATATTCAAAAGATCAAATCATGACAACTGGCTTTTTTTTTTACCATAAATTGCTATATAAATATATGTGACTTATTACAAAATTATTGTCATGTTGATTCTAAATTATATTTTTTTCCCAGAGAAAAACTTTGCCATGGGCAGGGCCCTTTACATTCTATTTTCTCATCATCTAGGTGATATTAGACTTGATTCAGTACAAAAACATTGTGGTAAAAAGAGCGCTGAATTCTGATAAGGCATTTCTAAAGAAACTTGGTGTTACTTCAGTCCCTTCGTGTTACCTGATTTATCCAAATGGGTCTCATGGATTAATTAACAGGTAAGTAACAGTATATGCAAGATTTGGTTGAGGTTCCAATACTTTTTTTTAAGCTTAGAGACTCTAATAAATATATAGGGATGTTAGAAACTAGAGAAATCAGTAATTCACCAAGCATTTATCAAGTATCTGTTTTGTCCTAAGCACTGGAAATTCAAAGACAAAAATGATACACTCCTTGCCCTGCATTCTATTGGGGAAACCATCAGGTAAATAAATAAGCACATACAATATAAATACAGGTAATTTTTTGAAGAGGAGGGCACTAGTTAACTGGGAAGACCAGGAAATGCTTCATGTAGAAAATATAGCTTAAGCAGACTTTTTAAAGAAATAAGATCCTTCCAGGTAGAGAAGTGAGGTGGGAGTGCATTCCATTTAATGAAGACATATACAGGAGATGGAGTGTTACATATAAAGAATACCAAGAAGACAATTTAGCTCAACCATAGAGTGTGGGAAGGAGAATAATGTATCAGTGAGCTCCCTAGGAAAAAGTCTCCAGGTCCAGATGGTTTTACCTGTGAATTCTATCAAACATTTAAAGAGCAATTAATTCCCATACTTTATAGACTGTTTGGGAAAATAGGCAAAGAAGAAGTCCTACCAAATTCTTTTCATGACACAAATATGGTACTAATATGTAAACCAGAAAGAGTCAAAACAGAGAAAGAAAATCATAGCCCAATTTCCCTAATGAACATTAATGCAAAAATTTTAAATAAAATATTAGCAAAAAGATTACAGCAACTTATCACAAGAATAATACACTATGACCAGGTGGGATTTATTCCAGGAGTGCAAGGCTGGTTCAGTATTAGGAAAACTATCAGCATAATTGATCATATCAATAATAAAACTAGTAGAAACCATATGATTATCTCAACAGATGCAGAAAAAGTTTTTGACATACTACAACACCCATTCCTATTTAAAACACTAGAAAAAAAGCTTAGGAATAAACAGAGTCTTCCTTAAAATTGGAAAATGGGAGGGCAGAAACTGGGCATAGACCAATATCTTACACCATATACCAAAATAAAGTCAAAATAGGTTCATGATTTAGGAATAAAGGCTGGTATTATAAGAAATTTAGGAGAGCAAGGAATAGTTTACCTGTCAGATTTATGGGAAAGGGAAAAATTCATGACCCAACAAGATATAGAGAGTGTCACAAAATGCAAAATGAATAATTTTGATTATGTTAAACTGAAAAGTTTTTGTACAAACAAAGCCAATGCTACAAAGATTAGGAGGGAAAAAGAAAATTGAGAAAGAATCTTTATAACCAGTACCTCTGATAAAGGCCTCATATCTAAAATATACAGGGAACTGAGCCAAATTTATAGGAATATAAGTCATTCCCCAGTTGAAAATTGGTCAAAGGATATGAACAGGCAGTTTTCAAAGGAAGAAATCAAAGGTATCTATAGTCATATGGAAAAATGCTCTAAATCACTATTGATTAGAGAAATGCCAGTTCAAACAACTCTTAGGTACCACATCTTTCCTGTCAG
This sequence comes from Phalanger gymnotis, assembly GCA_028646595.1. Lineage (NCBI taxonomy): Eukaryota > Metazoa > Chordata > Mammalia > Diprotodontia > Phalangeridae > Phalanger > Phalanger gymnotis. The sequence goes on along the minus strand of JAQQSZ010008485.1, from coordinate 607 downwards.
ATTAGCTGACATGACAAAACAGGAAAATGATAAATGCTGGAGAGGATGTGGGAAAATTGGAAAATTGTTATTGTTGGTGGAGTTGTGAACTGATCTAGCCATTGTGGAGAGCAATTTGGAACTATGCCCAAAGGGCTATAATGTGCATGCTTTTTGACCCAGCAATACCACTCCTAGGGCTGTATCCCAAACAGATCACACAAGTGGGAAATGAACCAGTATATGCAAAAATATTTATAGCAGTTCTTTTTGTGGTGGCAAAGAATTGGAAATCAAGAGGATACCCATCAATTGGGGAATGGGTAAACAAATTGTGGTATACGAATGTAATGGAATACTACTGTGCTATAAGAAATGAGGAGCAGTAGATGGTGGCTGGAAAGCAGGGACTAGCGTGAGCTCCCCGCCAAGTCCCTCCAAAAACCTATGAAAAATGGCTCTGAACCAATTCTAGAACTGCAGAACCCACAAAATAGCTTAGGGAAGCAGGGGTCTAGCCCAGGACAGCCTGGATGGTCTCTGGGTAAGGTCTATCCCGCCTGGAGCTGGGAGCAGAGGGGAGCAGAGCTGAGTAGAGCAGAGCAGAGCCCAGCATGGGTGGCGCAGA